>JAQGFW010001917.1:0-11058 GCA_030463445.1 Euplotes aediculatus
CCCCAAAACCCCAAAACCCCAAAACCCCGAGGCATATGAACGAAATTGAACTTAACTCTTCTTGTAAATATGGGGTTGAATCTCGAGCAACTATAACGTTTATCAGCATTCAGTCGAAAATCTTAGATTATGGTTGTCTTAAAATAATTATTAGTATCTTAGAAGTATTATTAGGTGTGATTTATTCATTAACATCTCAAAATTGAATGCAGAATCAACTTTGAATCCTTTTCAAAATGACTTCATAAAACTTCGTATCCAAAATATCTCCTTGCATTCCTTCCCCTGTCTCCAAATTCTTATTCAGTTAAGTGGGCGACTGCTTTAATGTCACTAATTAAGCAAAGAATATAAGATAGCGAGTCTTTATGCTCAGTTTTTCAATAGTTTAGTTTATTCTGGCTGTTTTAACTGAAAATCTTAAAATTTGAATTAAGTAACGATATGTCTCCCTTTAATGCTAGTTAGCTAAATCTAAATTCTATCTAATCATTTTATTGAGCAATTCGTTTTCAGTATTTGAAGTATCTCTGCATTTCTTCATTAAGAGTTAGTGATTTCTCTGATTTCTTGAGGCATTGATTTTAAATTACCAAATTCTCATTCTTAATCAAAATTGAATCAAATTTAAATGCTGAACTTCTTTGGATTTGTGTTTGGTATGCTTTACCGAAGATCAGCGAGTTTTTTTGATTAGGATGCATTTTTGATTACTAATTGGTATTTAAGCAGTTGTGTTTGAGAGGCAACAAAATATATCAAAGTTTCTACAGCTTTAAACATTTACTCAAAGTATGCAATGTTGTTTCTTCTTAGCAGCTACGGAGAGTTTGCAAACATTAATCATTACATCGTTTAAATATCTGATTACTTCTCTTAACTCCACTCACTTCTCTTTTATTAGAAATTAAAGTCTTTCTTTTGATCCAGAGATTTTATCATCGTCTTCTAAACCTCCGTTCTTGGAGAAATCAAATTAAGTAAAAATTTCAAATTCCTTTGAATTCAAATAAGTGTCTAAATTCAATTACGAGTCTCAATATTTAAGTTTTTTGTTATTTAAAACCTGGCTGATAAATCAGTTAAAGTCATACAAGATATATTGAGTGATAAGCTTATGATATCAAATGCTATTCTTCACAATCTCATTAGGAATTCATAATTAATTTGACTATTTTCTGATTTTCTTATTTTCGGAAATTTCATCATTTCAAATTCGAAATAGCTTTAGAAGGAATACTTTGCATTGCCTCATATTCATATAAAATATTAATCTTTTTACAACTATTCTAAGGATTAACATTTAACGAGGAATTTGTTTGATTAAGTATATAATTTTTCAAAATTCAATTTTAAGCTTTTGTTTAGTGGTTTCAACATTTTTCTAAATAATTACCTGATAATTTCTGAAACACAAACTCTTAAAAATAAAATTTGCTAAGTATGTTTGATACAAATAGAATCATTGATAACTATTATTTACTTAATAGCTTCACATGTACAATGATACAAACGATTTTAATCTCATTATCATTTTGTTTTCTGTGATTTTCAGCATTAAATTCTTTTTTTTAATGATGAATTTCTAAAAATTGGCAAATAAAAAGTGAAATTTGATTATAATTCTTTGAGTACTCCATGTTTTACTTCGTAAGTCTTCCTAAATGTACTCACAACAGAATCACACATTTTTGTTAGATCGATTTTAAATTCCAATCGGAGGTTTTGAAGATATATGGAAGTAAAAAAGATACATTTTTGATCTCAAAAACTATTTAATCAGCAAAATTTAAATAATTTTATCATAAATAAAAGTAAGTATTTAATAAAAATGTCAATTTTACTTCGATTATGAATATGATGATATTAAACTTAACTGAGTAAACATAATAGTCATAATTCACTTTGCTTTATTAACAAATTGAGGAAAGAGTTACGTGATATAAATATTTACAGCCCTAAAACTCTAACTATATATTTCATGTTATTTTAAGATAAAATTTAGATATAAAATTGATTTTAATATCTGATCTTTCTTTAATTAAATATAAAGTTAATATATATAATAGTGATTAAACTAAGCTTATTTTATTAAAAGGAAGAAGAAAGCAACTTTAAGAATATATTAGAAAAAGATTAGAGGATATGTTTCGATAGTCGTCAATATATTTTCAATCTATCTTTAATAAAGAACTAAACTACTAAAATTAAAAAATAGTTTACAAATGATATTAATATTTGTTATAATGCTTCTCTTTTGGGTTCTTGTCTTCACTTTAGTTTAAAATTTTTATTAAATTTGAGATGGCTAAAATTATTCTCAGTAAAGAAACAAGTTAAAGCTCTTCATTATAAAATATGTCATAATAAAGCTTTATTTTAATCTTACTTAAATTTATATTAAAATATTAAAGAAAGTTGAAAAGCTATTTTTGCCAAGTTATTCTAAGAATATTCAATAAAAAATAAATTTGATTTTGTTTGGCTGAGAAATATTATTTAATTTATGAATACTATAAAAATTAATATAAACACAAATATTGAATAATATTGTTTAGCTTATTTTTATGATAAAAAGATAAACATTTTACTCATATTTCATTATTTTATTTTTTAAAAATGCCTAATTTAGCTATTAATTTTGCTCTTATTTAAGCAATCTAGTGCTCATTTTATAAAATTAAAATACCCTTATATGCCAAGCTGTATTCAGTTATACTTGCTCGATTTAACGAATTCTTCTTGAAAATTGGGAAAACAAGTTCAATTGTCGCAAATTGAGGTAAGTATGTTGTTAAATAAATATATTTATCCCTCATATTTGCTTTTTCCTTTATTTAATTATTTAACCAATGTGATGATCATTTATCGAGAATAGTCGTAGCATTTTCCTCCCGAACATATTGTTATCGATATAACAGTTGCTTAATTAATTGATAAAAGCTGAGAATATTTTAGAAATTAAAGTTTCCATCAGAGCTCAGCAGTATGATTGTTCAGTGGTCAATATAGACATAGTTAATGATGCTGAGTTAGAGGAGTTACTATTTTTAATTTCTCTGCTTTTTCCTTTTTTGACCATGAATAATTCTATTTCAATTTGCAAGAAATAATTCATTCATCAATATTGATTAACAATGTACCACTGTTAATTAGTTTGTGATATTTTATTCAAAATAAAATTTTTCAAAATTTTATCTTTTCTAATAATATGTTTGAAGGTCTTGAGTTTATTTTTAATTGATAGACTTTGTCATTGTTTCAATAGTTTATTATTTTGCAAATACTAAGGTTAAGAATATTTTGTACTCAATATGAATTGGATGTTCTTTGATGTAAATTCTCACTTTATTTCATTAGTTTAATAATAATTTGTTGAATAGTTTATTTGTTTTTTCCTTAGAAATTGCTCATTTATTCGTTTCATTAATATTTAATAAATCAATTCTTTTGTCTACTTTTATTGAATAAAGCGAAAATTTATTTATTGAATAGGCTTGCCATATATCTGAAATGCCTACATTATCCCTATCTATTTTGATTTTAGAAGAAACTTCTTGTGAGTTCTCAGCTTTTATTGTTTGCTTCTGATTCAAAAGGTCAAGATTAAATACTTTTGAAATTCATTAAATATTAATATTTTTATTAACTTTCTCTGCACTATTCTGAAATAAATATGACATTTTTAGTTTGTCTCACTCACATTCTGATTGTGATCAATTTAGTTTACGAACAGTCATTCTCATTATTTCATTTTTATCTTTATGTGCTGCTTCTGATTTAATGTTAATAACTTTTACTTCTATATTCTTTAGCTGCTTAGTCTCTTGACAAGTTAATGTTTCTGATGGTTGCAATACTCGATTAAAGTTTATGTTGAGATGAGCTCTTAAATTCTCTCCCTCACACGAAAGAGTAATTAAAACTATTTGCTTTGATTCTTTTAAAGTAATTGTTTGGTTTGCCTTCAATATTTCCTTTTTCATTCTTTTAGCCATTCTTCTGCTGTTTGTTCAAAAGATGATTTATTGGAATGGTGATAACTATATCAATTAAAAGGTTAAAAACTTATTGTATATACTGAATTTTAACAAGGAGTTATAAAAATAAATAACTTTTTTTTCGGAAATATTTTAAATTACTACAAACTTCATATTTTTAAAATAAAATACCTATTTATAAATATAAATTAAACTAACAAATAAAAATTATTTATTTTGAGTTAGAATTTGTTTTTATTATTTTTACTATTTAAAATATATTAAAAATTTCTACTTCATATCATAATTAAATATGGAAAATCTTGAAGATATGAGTTTAAAGGAGATTTGTATGAAGCCAAAAGTCAAAGCGTGAGATTTTCATTCTCATAGTGACTTCAGAGAATATCTATTTACCTCTTATTCAAGACTGTCACTTTAAATTTCTTTTTGAATTAGTAATTGGGTCTAATAAGATAAATTGTATTTTAAATTAATCTTTGTAGAACATCAAGTCTAACAAAGTACTTATAATAGGAATTTCATATCTAAAAAACATAGATTATAATATAGTTTGATATATCAATTATTTATTAAAGACATTCTACACCCACAAAACTCCAAATCTTCCAGCGTAATTAAATTACACATTACGATGATAGAATACTATTTTAGTAGTTGTAATCATCAGTAATTTAAATTAATTTGACATGCTTTTATATATATTTTTGTATAACGCCGGCTGAAAAGACAAGTGTCAAAGTAGAATCCAGCAAATCAGATGAGAAGAGAACAGAGAAGCGCCAAAGGCTAGCCAAAGAAAATAAAGTTCGGACTCGAGTGAGACTGGGGACTTGACCGGATACTCAGGAAAAATCTGAACAGGTAGGTTCTAATCCACTCATGACCTGTATTTTGTGAGGGCGACAAAGTGCACCGTTCTGCCAAGATAAATATAAATAGCAAAGTTCTAATTTACTTCTACTGAAAAAGCATATCGTGCCAGATAGTAAGCAAACTCGCCGAGTCTAATAAGAAAGAGTGTCCAAACTAAACTGATGAAGGGAATACTGGTGAAAAGAAAGCAACCAAGATTGAAGAAGAGAGCTGATGAGACACTAACCTATTATTTAAATGATGAAACCTAAAATCATGTTGAATATCTAGCATGCTTGTGCCAATATCTCAAATGAGTCAATTTAATTTGCCCTTAGATCATGAAACTTTTATTATAGAATTCACATTTTATTTTGATATGATTATAATATTTATAGTATTAGTCATTCATAGTTATGCGATTTTCTTATTTTAATATAATACTTAAATTTATTATTAGATAAGATAACTAAAACTATTTATTGACTTGCTTTATTAAGTCAAATATAAAAAAACATTTTATTATGCTTTGGCTATTTTATTATAAATAAATCTATAATCAAAGTTTTCATGTTATATTTCTTTATATTGAATAAAACTTATATAAGGTTACTTCCCTTCTTATCAATTATAAAATAACTAAATAAAATAACAAAAATTTTAAATATAGGATGGCAAATCAAATATCACACAAAAAATGAAAAAATTTAAATGACTTGAGACAATCAATGAATTTTAAGAACAAATTATTGATATAAAAATATTACTTATAACATTATGTACAATTGAATGTAGTGCAGCAAATTGTTCAAACAAAAATTACGCAAAAAATGCAACGACAATCGAAAGATATATGCATTTACGCGATGGATCTGTTTCTACTTTTGCTTCTGGTCCGGTATCAGGTGATTTATATTATTCTGAAATAAACTATTCAGGTAGGGCGTGAATTATTACTAGAGCAGATATATCAAATAACAGAATTTGGGCAAAAATACATTCTATGGATAATGGTATATCTAATCGTCATTTTTCATATACCATATCTGTTGATTTATCTGAGAATTATATTTATTATTTAAGTACCTATGATATTCTTGCTTATCTGAGATTGTCGACAAAAAACGGAGAAGTAATTGATGCCATTTACTTGTAAGTACATATTTTTATTCTTAGTAAACTATTTCCTCCTCTTGGAAGGGATAATATTTACGAATTTGAAACTCTGATAAACTATCCATCCCTTTTTAAGTTTGAATAATTATGTCCAAAAGATCTTGTACTTCGAATTATATAAGTTTATTAACTCAATTAAGACATCAGATCAATCAAAATGGTTAAGAGTAAACTTCAAAAAAATTGACAAGGAAGTAATAAAAATAGCTAAAGTTAAATAAAAAGGGCTTAAATACAAAATTAGCCCATGAATAAACTCATGTCGAAGATCACTTTGATGTATAAGAAAGCATATGAGTTTGTTCTTTTAGGATGATGATAGTTTTACGAGTTTCAACTTTGTATATATTATCCCTTCTAGGAGAAAGTTTCTATGAGTAACACATTATAACAAAAAACGATAAAATTTGTGAAAATAGTGATTTTTACATTAAATCAAATCCCTTTACAAGACTTTATAATTTCTTTAGAATAGTTATACATATGATGATACAAATACGCTTTAACAGTTTATTTTGATCTAAATTTATAAAATTAGTTATATTTTAATTATTTGTATAATATTAGTTAATCAGTTAATATCATCGTTAAAATTATCAGCCATTTTACCTCCTTTTTAATAAATTTCTTATTCATTTATTTTATAAATACAATTATTTGCATATATATTATTAATTTATTTTCTTTCAGACTGTTTCTAAATATTTTATAGCTCACCAGTATTATATCTGACTGGGAGTTCAAAAGTTTATCCTTTAACCGATAATTCTGGTTTCTTTTTTGACTGTTATCATAATTATAATGAATACTATGATCTTGTAAATAAACTAATATGCAAGTATACTTACTCAACTTCGAGAGTCAAATGAATCAAATATACTAATTTACATGATGGTTATGAAACAATAATGATTTCTGAAGGAATTTTTATTATGAGTTATAAATTACCACTATCTTTTATAGCCAACATTTTAAAAATAAATTTCTACTCAGATATATCCGATTGGGCTTATAGTAGAACTATTTCAAATTACGTCGCTTATATAAATTTAGAATGCGCATATTTAAGTGCTAATGGTGCCTATTTATATATGTATTATGGATCTAATCCCGACGACGACCCATATGCTTCTAGATTATATTTTGCTATGTTTGCAACTTCAACAGGAACTATTTCTTCAATTAAGTACAGATCAAGTATTAATTTTGCCGGTAGATTTGGATGAGCTACAAGCAATAATTACATACTATTTATATCTAGAATGCAGCGTTATACAGATAAACCATTTCTGAATCTTGATTTTTATTTGATATTATATAATACGGTTTCTTCAATATTTATTATTAAATGTACTAAATTTATCCCTGGTTCAGCTGGATTTGAGCCAGCATCTGGAAGGTAAGTTTAACAGTTTAATTTCATAGATTTGTTGTTGGTGGATATTATTGAATTTATTATGATTCATACTATTATAATTGTGAAGAATATATATTTAAATTTCTTCCTCAATCTATGAATCATTTGCCTAATACTACGAACAATTCATTCACAATGGATGCCATCTCAGCACAAGTCGATGCATTCGTATCTGAACCTAATGTATATTTTGTAACTGTAGAATCTACTTCTATAAAGACTGAAGCATTTGCTCATGCATCTATATATAACTATCAATTATTAGAATTCTATATCTCAGATGTATATTATCAACCAGAAAGTAAATCAGTAACAGTTCTCAAGTCAAAAAATGTATCAATTCCCATTGAGTTGAGTTGCTCAATATCAGGATCAACCCAGATTACATATAGGTAATATTTGTAAACATTATATGACTCAATAACAAGATGTGAGCTTAAGTAATCATTTTACTTAATATTTATAGTTACTATAACTTATCTTTAGCTGATATTGAAGAAATATTTTACAGATATCATTTGCAGATTTTATTATAATATACTATAATATAACATATAAAAGAAAATTAAAAAGCAACTATATATCGTTAAGAATTAACTATTTAAAATAGCTTACAAATTAGATTTTTTATATTCATTTAGGTTTACCTTAATAAAGAATAAACTTTTAAATTAAATTATTGCTATAAATATTTGAAATAAGTTAGAATTTAATTATGACTGTCTTATAAAATATCAAATTTCTCTATAATAATAGTAAAATATGCTTATTAAAGGTATTTTAAAATAAACAAAAAAGTAAATAAACTTGCTAAAGATAAACACGAAACGCCAAATTGATAAATAATCTGTAATTTATAATGAAATTTTGATTGGTGTATTCATTTATTTTATAAAATTAATTTATAAATTTTCTTTAATTTTCACGCATTGTTTAATGGTGCTCTAGTTATGGAATTATGTTTTTCTGAAGTTTTCGAATAGGTTTTTCTTTCATCATTAATAATTAACCTAAAGCTGGTTGTCTTTCTATTTAAGCATAATATATTGATTTATGTATTTGAGTCTTCTGTGTTTTTTATATTAAATTGAAAAGAACAATTAAGTGCAGTTAAAAAGGTTAATTTTAAGAAAATTCGTATTGATTTACTCAATTTTATTAGTTTTAGGATATAATTTATTTAGTAAATCAATCAATTATCTCACATTAACGTTATTTAAGTAGAAGTTTTAATTTCTATTTTTTTTAAATCTTATTCGTCATATTTATCAATAGACAATTAAAGTCGTTTTTACTAAAATTCCATTCTTTTTAAATAAACGAACTAGCTAGTGCAAATATTATTAAATCGTTGCTAAATTCATCTATTTCCTAATTTTTTATAAACATTTTAGCATATATTGGCACTTCTTTTGAGTAATTGCATAATATTTTTTAGTTAAACTGAGCATTGTTAATCTTATAATTTAATAAATAACTTTTAATTTTAATAATAATGAATAGCCAAAAATAATTTAAGATAGTTTTGAAATAAATCTATAAGCTTATAACCAGTAAAGTTTTATTAAAAATTTAAAAATCATCTCCATCTTCATATAACTTAATAATATTATGATTTTAATTTTTTTTATCAAGAAGAATGTAGATTCTTTTCACATTATGATTAAATAACAATCCAGCCTATTAGTCTTCACAACATATGACATAATTTCTTTAGGAACATTTTCTCTATCGGAGAGTTAATTTTACTGTTAACTATTGTGATATATCTGATTTTAAGTTTATTCACTCATTTAAAATCAATAATAAATATTTTCTACAAGTATTTTAAAATTTTCACAAAATTTGCAAAAGGACTCATTTAGTTTTTAATAGCCTTTATCATGATTTTCTTTACGACTAAATTTACTGCATTAAAATTATCTCTCCGAGTTCAATTTCTTTTAGTACGCTATTCAATGAATAATATCAATTTCTAGAATTATGATAAACTAAGCGTCTCTATTTAACGACATTAGTCATCCCACTTATTTATTAGATTGACTTTAAATGATATTTTAATTATTAGCTTTGATAATGTCCTTAATTTCTTCATAAGAGTTTCATACAATAAATTGAATATCAAGAAATGATTATATTTGCCATCTTTGATTCAGATCATTTAACTGAAATATATCCAGTCCTTACAATTTTCGATTTTATAGTAGTCTAAATTACTTAGAAGTGAATTCTTTGTAAATCCTGCAATTAAATAAATGATAAATTAATACTTTCGTTATTATCAATAATTTGTTGTTACAATTATCTAACTTTATAATAAGTTTCAAACAATACTAAAATAGCAATGATTGTCAATCATAAATTAAAATTCAATTATTTATAATTTATTCAGAATAGATCAAACTTTTTCTTTTAAATCTTAAAATCATAAATTATTTTGATAATAAAAGCGATATAGTTATAATAAAGTCATATTAATTTATTTATTCATGCTGAGATAGTTTGTATCTGTGCTTGAATCATTATAAACTATCGGATTTATAATATTGTAACAAAGCCATCATATTTTATTTTACAGATAAGTATTTAAATGCTTCGAATATTAATGATCTTTATTTCAGTAAAAAATCACAACTTGTATTTGTTAAGTTTTTAACGTAAATTAATTGTATTTTAAAGATCAAATTTTTAAAAATATAAAATGAATTTTACATTTAAAAACTGGCTCAATTAAATGAATTTTTGTGTTGTTTGGGATTAATTAGAATACAATTTAAAAATATTTTAAGCTATAATAAAATAGGAAGTTATGTAAGAAGTAAATTTTATGAAATCATATGAGATAAGTAATATAAAATATTGCAAATACGAATAAATGAACAAAAACATTAATAGTTACATTCTAAATGTTAATTGATTATGCAATCTCAAAAATAAACAATATTTAACTTCATTCTTCATACTTTACAAATTTCAAAATTCAATAAGATTCTTTACCTAAAATATAGGATAAGCAGCCTCGAATCATCAATAGTTCCAAATTGGATTACTCTTGATTCAAACGCAGGTGAACTTATTGTGAATGCTCCAAACTTAGATAAGGATACTGAGTTTAAATTTTATGTGGAATCAATTATTTCAGGAGATGCTAATACATCAAAGACATTGATTACTTTATCAATATCTGGATGAAGTGTATCAAACTGAGAAACGTGATCAAGTCTAAATGTATCTAATTGTGAAACTTGATCTACAGGCTATGTTCTTACATCTGGAATTTGAAAAGCTTCAAGTACTTCTGGTGGTTCTGACAGTTCTAGTAGTTCTGGTAGTTCTACAACTCAAAGTGAGGCATCATATTCTTCAAAAGTAGTTGGCAACTTAGTATTGTCCTTCTTGGTCGTTAATTTTGCCACAACTGCATTTATAAGTTTCTTTAATTTATCATCAATCATAGTTGGTTGGTCAATAGTCGGTCAAATGCAGATGCTATTATTTGTATTTACTACTCGAAGTTTTACTTCAAGTGATGTGAGAACAGTAATACAAACTTCAGACTTCACAGTGAATGTATGGGAAAAGATCCCTATATGAAAAAATCAAAGATTT
>JAQGFW010001985.1:0-10745 GCA_030463445.1 Euplotes aediculatus
GTTTCATACCAGACATAACTCATGAGCGACAGCGAGATCACCCCTGCCGCGACCAGCCAATGGCTCAGCCGCACCCACCACGGCCACAGCATCTCAGCGCGTGTTTGCATCGACGTGACTAGTCTTTCAGGCCAATCGCTTTCACAATCGCCAGCGTTTTCATATCGAAATAAATCTCGACCTTTTTGCCTTCTTTGCTACGGCCATAAATCTCATAACAATTACCGTCAATTTTGAACTTCTTGATGGTATAGCCTTCTGCTTCCATCGCTTCTTTCAGCGTATCCTCAGAAGCCCACTCCTCTTTAGGGTAGGACTTGCAATCAGCGGCAGCAAATGCTGCCTGAGAGCCCAACAGGCCCATGGCCAATAAGAGTGAAAAACCATTTTTTTTCATGTTTGCTTCCTTTCTGTTACGCATACAATTCGACCTGGCGAATCTCAGCAAGATTCGAGACACCTGTGAGTGCCATGGTCATTTCCAATTCATCGCGCAGGGTACGGATGACCTTGGCCACCCCCATCGCGCCTTCTGTCGCCAGGCCCCACACATAAGGGCGGCCAATACACACGGCATCTGCCCCCATGGCCAGCGCTTTAAACACATCCTGCCCGGAGCGAATGCCGCTATCGACCAGGATTTTACATTGCCCGCCCACAGCCGCCACAATTTCCGGCAACACCGCAGCGGCTGATGGCGTCCCATCCAGCACACGCCCGCCGTGATTAGAGACGACGACACCCTCACAGCCCAATTCAACGGCGCGCTTGGCATCCGCGACATGCATCAGGCCCTTAATCAGCAGCGGAATCTTGACCTGCTGCCGCAACCAGGCCACATCGCCCCAGGTCGGTGCCTGCGTCATCCAGCCATCAAACACCTGGCTCTGGCCTGGCTGTATGGGCTGCATGGCCAATGGCTGTGCTAGATTCACGGCCGAAATCCCTGCTGGTAAATCAATCAACGCCTGCTTGACTGGCGCATCGACGGTAAACACGATGGCACTGACGCCTGCTGCCAACGCTTTTTGCAACAGCACCGCAGTACGTGCACGATCACCTTGCCAATAGAGTTGAAACCATAACGGCTGCTGCGCCTGTTTCACAATCTCGTCGACCGGCTGGCTGGCGAGACTGCTCACCATCATTTGCCCTTGCTGGGCATTGCACGCGATCGCCGTGCCAATTTCGCCATCGGCATGAAACAGTTTTTGATAAGCCACCGGCGCCAGCATCATCGGGTGCGCCCATTGCTCACCGAATAACGTGCAGTGTGTATTGGGGGTTTGCAAAGCCTGTAACGGGCGAGGCATCAGCTTGTTAGCCCGCCATCCGGCTTCATTGACTTGCAATTGTGTGCCGCTACCCGCATCGGATTGCAGGTAATGCCAGATATTGGCAGGCAGCTTGGTTTGCGCCTGCTGCGCAAAATAAGGTAACAACGGTAAGGATTGCATGTATATTACAGCGCCCACTGGCGCAACAGGTTATGGTAGATCCCCGTCAGTTGAACCACCTCAGGCGCCTCCCCGTGCTGCTGGCGCAATCTGACCAGGGCCATATCCATATCAAACAGCATGCGCCTGTGTGCGGCATCGCGCACCATGCTCTGGATAAACATAAAGCTGGCCAGGCGCTCGCCACCCGTCACCGGTGTGACGGCATGCACCGAGCTGGAAGGATAAATGACGATTGAGCCCGCTTTAAGCTTGATACGCTGGTCGCCGAACACGTCCTGCACCACCAGCTCACCGCCTTCATACTCATCGGGATCATTCAAAAACAGGGTGGCAGACACATCGGCCCGCACGCGCGCACTGCCATCCGGCATGCTGCGCATGGCATTATCAACATGAAAGCCATAATGATTGGTGGCACCGACATAACGGTTTACAAACGGCGGCAGAATTTTATCCGGTAGCACCGCTGAAAAAAATAAAGGATCGCGATGCAATGCCTGCATCACGATCCTGCGAATTTGTGCCAGCAACGGGTCCTGTTCGGCCAATTGCTGGTTATTTTTGACTTGTGCTGCCTGTGTGCCGGCGGTACTGCGACCATCTACCCATTGCGCCTGTTTAAGCAGGCCCCGGATAGTCGTTAACTCTTCTTTCAGCAATACATCCGGCAACGTCAGCAGCAAATCAACTCCTAGAATTTATACTCAGTAGTGATGATCGCCTGGCGCTTATTGCCTGGCGTCACCAAACCACCGTTGTCATACACTGCGTCATAATACTCTTTATTCAGCAAGTTTTTGACATTCAAGCGTACCGCCCATTTTGGTTGCTCGTAAGAGGCCATCAGGTCAACACGGGCATAGCCTGGGGCAGCATTCGGGTTGAAGTGGCCGTTGGTAAACAACGCATTGACTTGAGTGGTATTCGAGTTGCTTGGCACATACGCGTAACGCTCACCTTTTGCTTCCACGCCACCGCCCACTTTAAAGGCGTCAGTGACCGCGTAGGTCGTCCATACGTTCAATGTGCCAATTGGCGTGTTCCGTGCGCGTTGACCTTCAAAGCGGCTATCCGCTGGCACTATAGCAGTACCGACATAATTATCCGCTACGTTGATAATACGTGCATCAAGCAATGCGATGCCAGCAAACATATCCCAGCGATCTGTAATCTTGCCTGTTACCTCAAATTCAACGCCATTGGTACGACGACGCTTGGTCAAAATGGTCGCAGTAGCTTCCAAATCCTGATTACGCTCCCAGTCTTTTGTCGTGCTGAACAAAGCCGTACGGAAAGACAGATCGCCATCGAGGAAAAGCCATTTGCTACCCAACTCAATAGAGCGGCTACGCTCTGGTGGTTGTGGTATTACAGTCAATTGATACAAATCAGCCGTTGGACTGAATGAATCACTAAATGTCAGATAGTAATGGCGATCGGGATTTGGCTGCCAGGACAAACCCGTACGGTAACTGTTTTCGCCATATTTCAAATGACGCATGGTGTCATTGTTGGCGGTGTAGTTATCAGAGCTCATGTAATCACGACGCACACCAGCTAATACAGTCCAGTTCGGGATAAACTCGATACTGTCCTGCACATAGGCAGCATAGTTGTTTGCATTAAAAGTGACACGCGTGGCGTAGTTCTTAATGTGTCTGGAGAAGTTGGCGCCTGATGTCGCATCCTGATCTAACAAATTAGAACGGAATGAATCTTCTTTCAAATACTCAATACCCGACAATAATGAGTGCTTCATGCCTGCCAGTTCAAACTTGGTACTAAAGTCTGATTGCAAGTTTAGAGTCTCGTAGTCCATGTAGCGAGTCACGTTGCCACCTACACTACCATTGTCAGTAGGGAATATCTGTGGTTGAGTTGCGCCTGGTGGCGTTTTTGCCCAATAAGCTCGTTTGTAATTTGCATGTCGCAATTGAGTACGCAACTGAGTGTCATCGCTGAACTTATGCGTAAAAATACCCGTAGTCATACGTGTATCACTGTCATCAAAATTACGATTATCCCCCCAGAATGTACGCTCGGAAGCGCCAGTTGGTGCCTGCGACATCGGCCGCTTTGTATTAGTATTGAACCGAATACCAAAATCAGGCACATCACGGGTTTGTGTATAGATATGGTTCAAGAAGAACTCATTCTCTGTCCCGATACCCGCACCAAAACTCACAGCAATACCTTGTCGATCAAATGATGGGCGGTCACCCGTGGTTGGATTCTTGCGGAAAGTTTCATCGTGTCTGTCCATCACATTGACACGAATGGCAGCTGTTTCAGTCAACTGCTTATTAAAGTCGCCAGTAAATTGACGGTAGTCGTACTCACCTGCGCTACCTGTAATCGTATTCTTATCACGCAATTCAGCCATTTTACTGACCTGGTTAATCACACCACCCGCCTGGCCACGACCGAACAGCATCGCAGCAGCACCACGCAATACATCCACCTGCTCGAGGTTAAATGTTTCGCGGTTATATTGCGCCGTGTCGCGCATGTTATCCAGATACAGATCACCAAACGTATAAAAACCACGCAGGTTGAAGTTATCACCAGCACGGCCACCTTCGGCCGCGTTCACAGACAGACCAACGACGTTACGCAAGGCTTCACGCAAAGAGCCCACTTGCTGATCGTGCAGCAACTCTCTGGTCAATGTGGTCACGGCCTGTGGCACATCTTGTGGATCCTGGTAAGTTTTACCTACACGGGTTTTAGTCGCCTGATAGCCTTTGTTGGGTGCATCCTGAACGCGCTTAGACTTAACCTCAACCTCGGTCATTGTTTGTGCAGCATCTGCTTTCTTCTCTTCATCAGCAGCCATTGCAACTGCTGGCAGCGCCATCATGAGCGCTAATGTCATCGTTTTTTTATTAAAGCCGGATGGCATAAAATCTTTCCCTATTTCACTCTTTGTTTATTAAATTGCTGGCTACTGGAAACAATTGTCGTTGGCTTGCAAATGATCAATCAATAATGATAACAATTCTCATTTTTAAAATCAATTTTAAGTGGTGCGTTAATCTATTGATATAAAAACAAAAAACCTGCTTTAGCAGGTTTTTTGTGTGTCTTGCATTAAGGTGCCGAACGCTTTAGCCGGGGTGAAGAAATAGAAACTTCATTCACAATCTTCCGAGAGGCTTGCCTGGCCTTGCCTTTTTTCCACCATAAGTAGACACCAGTGACCGAGAGCATGGCGACGATCAAGCCCATGACTGAAATCAAAACGCGTCCAGGCATGCCTAAAATGCGGCCGGAATGCAACGGAAATTGTGCTTGTACAATCAGATCGCCAGCCGTGCCTTGCCAAGGGATGCGCTTGCCGACGTAACGGCCATCCAGCCCGTCGTAATATAAGCGCTTATGGCCTGCACCTGCCACGCCATGATCGGCATCGGGACGGTAAAAGTCGACATTAAAAAGCTGGTAAGCGGCGCTATATGAAATACGCCCGGCAGGCTCTTGCCAGCCTTGGGCTCGCGCATCACTTACTGCAACCTCAAGCACTTGGGCAAAATCCAGTTTGGGCGGCAATTGCTGCGATACGGGCAAGCGTGGACGCAAGTCCGCAGGGGTAGGCGTCAGCGTAAATGCAGACTGCATCACTGGCATAAACACCTCGCGACGCAGATTAAGTGCCATGGCTGAAAATGCCAGAATAATCAGCAATATCCAAGTCCATAGCCCAAACGCACGGTGCATATCAAAATAACGTTTGTGCTTGCTGCTGTTCCAGCGCATTTTCCATGCTGGCCACCATCGCTGCCACACTGAAGCTTGATTTGCAGCGCGCATGGACTGCGCTTTATGCAACTTGGTATGTGGTCTGCTGACCGATTTAGGGAGTGTCAGGTAAAAACCCACAAAGCTATCGATCAGCCAGATAATCGCCACCACGCCCATCAACCAAATCCCCCAGCGGTCTATGCCCCACATTTCTGGCAGATGCAAGCTGTAGTGCAGCTTGTAGAGGAAAGAAACCGCATTGGTGCGATCTATTGGCCAAACGGCGCCCCATTCGCGCTTGCCAAGCTCCTGGCCTGTGACAGGGTCAACAAATACCTGATTAAATGTAACGGGCTTGGTGCCCTCTGGTGGGTTTGGCAATGGTCTGACACCAATCGCCAGCGTATGGCCTTCTTCTACATTCAGTGGAATCGAACTGACCTGAACTTGCGGATAACGCTCAGCGACCTGCTTTGCAAGCACCAATGTCGATTGATGCAAACCTTCAGAGTCACTATGCATCCATGCTGGGTTCAGTAGTTCGTCTAACTCATGATCCCAGGAAATAATGGCGCCAGTCAGCCCGGTGAGCAATAGGAACGCAGCACTTGCCAGGCCGAGCCAGCGATGAATCAATAATAATGACGAAC
Organism: Euplotes aediculatus; assembly: GCA_030463445.1. Lineage (NCBI taxonomy): Eukaryota > Ciliophora > Spirotrichea > Euplotida > Euplotidae > Euplotes > Euplotes aediculatus. The sequence goes on from JAQGFW010001985.1 coordinate 5,852, forward strand.
GCAAATTGAAATTACCTCATATTTAAAAGTCGAGCTGGGCACTGACTGTGACAGTACGCGGAGCGCCAAGGACTAGATAGCCATTATTGGGGAATCCGCCACTGGAGGCCCAGTAATCTCGATCAGCCACGTTATCAATCCGGCCGCGGAAGGTAAGCAGTTTACCTTTAATGTCTGTGACATATCTCGCACCAAGATCAAACCGTGTCCATCCTGGAACCTGAAGCGAGTTGCTGGCGTTTGCGTACATGCTGTCTGTAGATATAACGCGTGCATCCAGCGTCAGTCCAGAAAGTCCGATCACATCCCACTCAACCCCGAAATTCGCTTGTTTATCAGGTACACCAATTGTCTGTTTTCCTTCGGTGACTGGATTGTTTGTGTTTTTTTGCTCGGTGTGCAGCCAGGTAATACCACCTAGTACACGCAGGCCGGGCATGACCTCACCATAGGTCATCAACTCTATCCCCTGATGATCTTCGCTGCCTGAGTTTGTAAACTGCTGTGCCGCATTGGTGATTCCTCGTGGCTTCTCGGTAGTGAAGTAAGCTGTTGTCAGCCTTACCTTGCCAAAGTCAAACTTGGCACCTACCTCTTTTTGCTTTGAAACAAATGGTGCAAGTACCTGCCCAGCGTTTGCTACAGGCGATCCATTTGCGGTCGCCGGGGCAGTGTCACCTTGTGCCAGAGCTTCGATGTAATTGGCATACAATGAAACGCCTTCCCACGGTTTGACCACCACGCCAAAGATCGGACTGACTTTGCTTTCATCATACTGGCTGGTGACAATCCCGGTTACCCCTTTATTGAGGTATTTCAAATTCTGGTGACGCAGACCTGCAGTCACCAGAATCTTTTTATCCATCAATGAGAGCGTGTCGCCAATTGCCGTGCTTTGCAGGTTTGCCTCATAGTTGACATAAAGATCAAATGGGGCAGCATTAGCGCCTGTAAACGCAGGTTTCGCATAATAAATTGGCGCATACAGATTTGTGTTCAAACTATTCTGAAAAGCGAAATCAATCTTCCGCACGGTTGAATAGCTAGTGGTAGAAAGTACCCAATCATGCTCCACCGAACCCGTTTGGAGAGTGCCTTTCAAACCAGCTTCGCCGGTGAGTACCGACTCTTCTCGAATGTTATCGAATCTGGATTGAGTACCCGCACCCGTCGTGGAGTTAGTCAGTGTCAGATTAGCGAGCGAGTTTGCCTCATTGGTATGTCGCGCACCCAGTGCCGCAAAAGCTGTCACTTTACGATTGATATCCCACTCACCGCGCATGGTGCCAAAAACATCACGTTCATTCGAGTATGACCATGGCTGTGCCCAGTTTTTGTCGCTGGATGGCGCCCTGGGAACAGCGGTGATATTTGCGCTGGAAGCACTCAGTGTCACATTGGTTCTTGTTTGCTTGAGCTTGTTGTCCTGATAACCCGCGTCAGCAGAGAAGCGTACGTCATCACCACGCCAGTCAAATCCCAGAGACACCAGATCAAGCTCCGCACCTTCCTTATCAATCGCAGTCCCTCCATCACGCCGGGAAACATTTAACCTGACGCCCGCACGATCATCAGGACCGAAACGCCTGGCGACATCTGCCGAGAAGAACTGCTGATTACCAGAGCTCCATCCTGCTGAAACAAGGTTTAATGGATCATTGGGTGCACGCTTGGGTAAAAGCGAAATAGAACCACCAATACCATCTCCGTTTGGGCTGGCTCCATTTAAAAATGCGGATGCCCCCCGCAAAACTTCCACGCGCTCAAACAGTTCAGCAGCAATATACTGCCGTGGCAGAATGCCATATAGCCCGTTGTAGGCAACACTATCCGAGTTCAAAATGTAGCCACGAATAAAATAAGATTCCTGGAAGTTACCAAAGCCACGTGCAACGCGCACAGAGGGGTCGTTCAGTAAAACATCGCCCACACTGCGCGCTTGCTGGTTCTGTATCAGCTCATTGGTATAGGCATTGATTGAAAATGGCGTATCCATGGCATCTTTGTTGCCGAGCACACCTACACGTCCGCCTTTGGCTACCTGCCCACCGGCATAAGGTTTCATCAGCCCCTTGGCATTCGCATCCGCAGAAGCATTCACCTTGATTTCATCTAGCGTTTCAACGCCAGACTCTGCTGCCCTGCTCTCCTCTGCAACCGCGTGGTTGATAGAAAGAGCACAGAGTACTGCAAAAGATAGTTTTTTAGGGGTGAATTTCATGATTGATCCTGATGTGATTAAACCGGGCGATAGCGCCATCGCATGCGTCATTGCGTGATGCGGCTAAAACTTGTAATTGGCAGAAAGAACAGCGTTTTGACGCTCGCCATATCCACAATCCTGGCCAACACCGCGGCACCAGGAAACAAACTCTTTATCGGCAATGTTTCGAATGGTGGCCCGCACATCCCATGGGCCATGAGAATAACCAACCATCGCGTCGAACAAAGTGACCGCATCAATGCTAGGTGCCCCGCCTCCGCCGACAATGTCGCCGATATAACGTGTACCCGCTCCGACACGCCAATGCTCGTTAATACGATATTGCGCCCAGGCCGAGCCAAACTTTTCGGCGACGGCAGACAGGCGGATTTTTGTGGTGTCGTTGAATGCATTCATATGGGTGTAATTGCCCAGTAACTCCCAATCCCCAATACGATGTTTGGCTTCAAGCTCCCAGCCCCGGCTCAGGGCGCCCGCTTGTTGCAGACCGCCTGGCGTATTCCCCTGAATCACGCGGTTCTGCTGTTCAATCTCAAACCAGGCGAAGGCCATGGAAGTATTGCTATCAGGAGACAGAAACTTCACCCCGGCCTCACGCTGCTCGCCTTCCGTCGGCTTCAACACACCGCCCGAACCATCGGTGCCCAAGTTGGGAACAAAGGCCTCGGAATAATTCACATAAGGTGAAATGCCGTTATCAAAACGATACATCAGGCCTAAACGTCCGGTAGTAGCCGAATTGCGAGCGTCAACATCTGGCGTAGCACCCACCTTAAGCAAAGTATTGGTTGCATGGTCGCGACGGATGGCGCCGGAGACCACCCATGGCCCCCATTCCATATGATCTGTCAGATAAAAGCCAGTCTGTACAATTTTGTTGTTGTCGCGCTCTGCGCCTACCAGAGCACCGTAGTCAACATTACCGTATACAGGGTTATACACATTGATACCAAATGCAGAGGTTGTGGAGGTGTAATTACTTTCAGTCCACAAAGCGTCTTGATAGTCCATCCCCAAAGACACTAAATGCTTGGTCTGCCCTAAAACAAAATCACCTTGCAAACGGGTATCGCTTGCAAAGACGTTGGTACTGCGGTCAGCCGCATGAATGGTGCGCTGTATATTACCAGCGCTATCTGGGGTAGCCCCGACGCGGGTCCAGTGTTCTCGAGTGATGGTGTCTGAGTTCACTTTTCTCAGATTTGCGATGAATTTGATCTGATTGGTAATCGCTTGATCGACAAACAGCGAGAATTCGTCTTTTTTGGTGTCATAGCGGTCCCAACCAGGCTCACCCACAAACGTTTTGCTGGATATTTGCCCCAAAGGTCCCGGGAGTATGGTTCCGCGCGATGGCAAAAACTGCGCTGACACCGTGCTATCAATTTCCTGATGCACATATTGCATGGTAATACTGGTTTTATCACTTGGCTGCCAAGTGACCGAGGGCATAAACACCACAGCATCATCACTCACATGGTCAACCTGAGTACCACTGTCGCGCTTTAAAGCGACCAGGCGATAAAGCCACTCACCATCCTCAGTGAGCGGACCTGTAAAATCGATACCAATTTGCTTACGGTCATGCATACCATATTGCAAATTAACTTCACGTGCAGCGACGCTTTTGGGACGTTTAGAAACACTATTCACAATGCCACCCAAGTCTGATTGACCAAATACCGATGACGATGGCCCCTTCAGCACTTCAATGCGTTCCAGCATGTAGATATCAGTTCTCGTATTATTGTAAGAACCATACAAATTACGTAAGCCGTCTTGAAACATGGAGGGATTCAGTCCGCGCACAGAAGCCGAGTCACCTCTGGTATCAAATCCAAAATTCCCCGCATAGACACCAGCACTATACGTCAGGGCATCCTGAATATTCAAAGCACCCATTTCACGCGCCTGATCGACATCCACCACCGTCACAGACTGAGGCATATCCTGTACGGCAACGGGACTCTTACCCACCGATGTTGCTCGGTCTTGCGTAATGAACTTGTCTTTTTTGTTATTTTTCTTAGCACTCACAGCAACCTCGGGCAAGGTATCAGCCTCACCTTTAGAAGCCTCTTCTGCGCTTGTAGAAATGGAAGGAAAAGCCAGCGCCAACGCCAGCGGTATCGCATGGATACGGAATACAGACATACAAAAACTCCAGTAAATACATTGCTGGCTACTGGAAACATTCGTTGGCTTGCAATTTGATCAATCAATAATGATAACAATTCTCATTTTTTAAAACAATAGACTGGCACGTTAATTTATTTATACCAATAAAAAATAAAGCCCTGCCGACGGGGCAGGGCTTTCAAGAATATACAGCTATCAGCTAGTTTGACTCAGTACTTCCATGTCAGTGTCGCATAGCCATTCATGCCAGGCGCATAATAACTTTGACCATAGTTAGCCCACATCATGCTGGCCAAATATTTTTGATTAGTGACATTATTAAGATTTACAGCAGCCTGCCAATGCGCATTAATATCATAGGTCGACATTAAATTCAGCACAGCATAATCTTTCTGGGTATATTTAACGGTACCAATATTGACATAAATCTCATCTTGCCAATTGACGCTAGCCCCCACCTTTAAACCCTGCACTGAAGCAACTTTATAAGTCGTTGCAATATGTGCCATATTACGCGGGATATAGGTTCTG
>JAQGFW010001987.1:0-10490 GCA_030463445.1 Euplotes aediculatus
CCCCAAAACCCCAAAACCCCAAAACCCCAAAACCCCAAAACCCCAAGGCAAAATTAATAAATTGAACAAATGAATCAACTTATAAATTTTATTCTTATTTTCTATCATTTTTATTTTAAAATAATATGGATAATTTGAACAAAGGAGTTAAAGGACCCAGTGCTTTGATTCAGAGGTACAGGACAGGTTCTGATTTTGGAATCGAATCTGATGATGGAGATTCAGAAGAGGAAGACCAAGTGGTTCAGTAAGTAATCAAAAGATATTAACCATTGCTGGTTGGCAGTAGCCTTCAACAGCTATGAAGGCATTCTATTATTTATTTGTCATTATCTTTGCAATAATACGTTTACAGTTTTATTCCATAGGGTTCAGTTCAATAGAGCTTATCAAGCTGAACAAGAGTTTGTCGTTTCATTAGGAAACACACAAATTGAGAAGCTTGGAGAAATACCAAGTATTCAAAAACCCTCATTGCTTAAGGCCAATGCAGACGAAGTCACAATTGAGAATGATGAAAAATTGGCTGAAGAAGAGGAGGAAGAATCTAGCCAAAAGGAAGAAGATACTGACGAAAGCGATGAAAAACCGAAGAAGAAAAGGAGGAAAGGAATTATGAATAAATAAAGTACTTTTCTATGCTAAAGATGCCAGGTACGAAGTCATGAAGAGAATCAGTAAGAAAGAAATGGGATGGAAAAATACTTATAAGGAGGAGGAAAACTGTAATATTATATGGTCTGATATTGGACTTCAGCCTGAGAGACTTCAAAATATGAAGCCGTATCAATAAAAGTGAATCATTTCCTTGGAATGTACATAATATGTCGCAAAAGCAATTTATCACGGTTAATTAAGAAACTTAATAAATTCTTTCCTGATGAATACAACTTTTATCCAAAGTCGTGGGTCACTCCAGTTGACATGCATGATTTACGAGAGTTTGTAGCATCAAAAAAGCACGCTCCACTTTTGATTTGTAAGCCAGAGGCTTCTTGACAAGGAAGGGGAATCTTTCTAACAAAGAAATTAGATGATGTTCCAAAAGAAAAGATTTTTGTAGTTCAAGAATACCTTAAAAATCCATGCTTAATAAATCAATTCAAATTTGATCTCCGAATTTATGTTCTTGTTACATGATGAGATCCATTAAGAATATATTTATACAAAGATGGCCTTGCGAGATTTGCAACTGAGAAATACAAGCCGATTATTAATACTAATAGTAAAAAGAAAAATAGATTTATGCATTTGACAAATTACGCCGTTAATAAAAGAAACAAAAATTACTGTCAAGGTGACGAAGAAGATGACGAAGATTCCCACAAACGAAGTGTATTATCAATCCTCGAGTCCTTAAAGGAGGATGAAGGCGCTGATATTGATAAAATCTGGCAAGGAATTCGGGAAATTACAGTCAAAACAATTTTAGGAGTTCAGCCTGAACTTTCTCATATTTACAAAGCTTGACATCCTTCAGATAAAATTGGTGGAATGTGCTTTGAAGTTCTTGGTTTTGATATCATTCTGGATAAAAACTATCGGCCATGGCTATTAGAAGTAAACAACTCTCCTTCGTATAATACTGATTCACCATTGGACAGAAAAATTAAGTCTGAGTTGTTTCATACGACCTTTAAAATGCTTGGAATATCTCAAAATGATAAGAAAATTGTTAAAACGATGGAGAAACTTGAATACGAAAAGAGAGGTCATCGTCCAGAAATTGAGCAACAACAAAAGGATCTTGAAAGATCAATGTTCTATCAAAAAGTTTTAGATGACAAAATAAAAACTGAAACTAATAATATCGGTCTATATGAAAAAGTATTTCCTTGTGAGGATGAATCACGGATGAAATCTTATAATGCAATCCTCGCCAAAGCTAAAAGTATGTATTTTTAATTTGATTAAAACTTAAAAATTTTCATAGTCATGTGGATCGAATCAACTTCAGGACCATCAAATAAAAGGCCAGCAAAATCAAAATCAACAGCTAAAAGTCCAACTAAAAGTGAAGCAGCATCTAAGAAAGCTGTTGTATCTCCGTTTAAGAAAATTTATTGAATTAATGACTCAGCTAAACAAAAAGCAAAGAAAGGAGACCAAATCAGTATAAAAAGCTCAGAAATTAAAATAAAAGATAATGGAAATACTCAAGTTAACGTAAGCTGATACTTATTATCTGATTACAAGCATATTATAATATAGACAAGCTCACAATTTACAAGCGGCAATGGAGTAAACATCAGGCAAGAGCTAAACTTTATTGAAATGAAGAATAGCGATAATAAACTACTCCACTCTAAACAAGACATTATTAATGACAAGCTTGCCACTGAAAGTATTATCACACAGGAAAAGAATGTTTTTAAAATTAGAGAAACTCCAAAAGTCAAATATTTCGATATTAAAAGTAAGACAAGTAGACTTTATTCTTACAGATGGATCCAATTGATTTAGTGATGATAAGGCTAAAAGCACTTTCTCTAAGGTAGTAATTTTTAACGACTGATAAAATAGTTTATTTTATTGCATTTATTCTCTTTTATAAATTAAAAAGGACTTTATGATAAATATTTCTTTATAGAGCGTTAATAGAGGCAAAAGAAATTGTGACAAAAATTTGTTCTGTGAAAGCAACAGTTTTTGTGATGGTACTCAAAATAAATATTTTGATAAAAATAACGAAGTTGGGTCAAAGTGCAATACTATTGATGAAACCTCAGCGAATGCTGAGAAGAGAATAAGCAGTGCTATAAAGCTATCTGAATGTGACTGGTCAAGTCCAGTCAAAGAAACACTTGTTGAAGTACAGATAACTCAAAATAAAATACCTCATTCAAAAGAAGAAATAAATTCTGCAGTTAATTCTCATAAGATTGTTAAGCAATCTACAGAAAGAACTAGTAATAAATCAAAGTATATTGATTCAAAGTAATGATGTTCAAAGTGACTCGAATAATTTTAGTTCGAAAAATGAGCCAACCCCAAATCGTAAAAAGTCTATTCAATCTTATCAAAAGATAGATCAGCCTAAAGTTGATGAATATACTGCTCAAAATCCGAATAAATCATATAAATCTAGTATGAACTGATTTTACAAAAGGGAGAGTAAATCAAACTCTTCATCAAGAACTAAAATTGTTCCTTGTCGAACACCAAATGCGATTCAAAATCCACCATGCCCTTCAAGTAACAGCATGGTAGCTTATGCTTATTCTAAATAACTATGATCCGAATAACCAAAATAAGAACCAAAGCAAGCACATCGTAAAAGGTTCAAGCGGTGTGCCTGGTAAAACAAGCATGCTAATTGACTTCTGTTCTTTGTACCTAAATAAAGACCAAATCTGACTAAACAACAAAAAGTACAATAAAGAGTTATTTTCTCACTTACCAGACGTAAATAATAAAGACGTTAATGGAAGGAGGATAAACTTAACTCAGAATAGGAACAAACTAAAGATCACCTTTAACAAGCAGAATACAATTGCACACAATTACTTAAATTCGACTGTCCGTCGGAAATCTAATAATCTTACAAAGCTTCACGAGTTCGAGAAGAATTTACTGAGCGAAATACAAAGTAATTGTAAGTTAAATCAGTAACTTCCATTTAGGCTCAACTTAGTGTTGAGCAATAATTATTTCTTTCTTTATTATTTTATATTGTTTATAAAAATAGATCTAAAATATTGCTGCTTCTTGCTGAAATTAAAAATTAAAATTGCTGCATATTTGTAGGATAATGATTTTGATTGTGAAAAATACAAAAAATAATCTGAGTTATTTTGTCCTCACTGTCCATTTGTATTTCTGAAAATAAATGATAAAACTTATGCTTTCATCTCCTCTCTAAATAATTTAGTTCTAGGAGTTGATAAAATGAGTATGAGGAAGGATAAATAGCTCATCGTCGAAGAATAAAGATAAATTAGAAAAACACAGCATGCCTTCAAGTGCATTTATTTCTAGTTCGAAAGCAAAAAGCAATGTTTACAGAGTAAATCGAGATCTCCTTCCAGACCTCGTCTAATACAGCTTTAATAAGCTTACTAATCTAATTTTACATGATATTGAACTTTATTTATTAAATCTAATTTCAATACCTAAAAACTAACTGAGAGCGATACCAAAAGTATTCTCCAAATTTGATAATATTCAAAATAGTCATTATAAAAGATTACAGAAGAACTATAATTTTTTAGTTATGTAATTCACCTCGCTGCTTGATTAAAATTGTATTTTTCTCCACAATCTATTGTAATTTGACAATGCGCATTTTTCTCTTAATTTGACCTAGAAGTTATATATTTTTATCATACTAATTTTTGCTGTTGTCTGAGGTACGATACAAGATCTCTATTGTTATGCAAAATGATTTTTGAGACTGAAATTGGTAATTCATTCAACATTTTTATCGAATACGGACTAAAAATCAAAATGACAATTGAGATTTAGTATAACTGATAAAATTTAGTAATGATTATTTTAAATTTTAAACGACATACATTTGTCTATCTTTTTGCTGCTCAGCTGGTATAAATCCGCTAGTTTCAGGAAGAACTGAGATGATCTGTGCTGTCAAGTTGTTATATGATAGATTCAATCATTTGAGACCTATTTTTCGCATTAGTGCATTGCCAATTTAAACTGTTTACTTGGAGTTTCACTATACACCCATTTCTTAACTTTCTCTATATCTGCATCTCTGAGTTTTCATGCATAAAACATAAGGTTTTCAATTTTGCTTTTTATTCTAAAAATTAGAAATTATTAAGTTACTTTATTGATTCAATAGATGGAAATCGGGTTGTCTTTGATGAGTTTAGCTCCTGATATGACAACTTATCATCAAGCATATTTGAAATATTTGCACACATTTTAAATGAAAGAGATTTTAGGCTTTGATACTTGTCAAGATTGTATAGTACATCTTCAAATACATTGCAGTTCGAGAAACCAATAAATTCAAGATGCTTGATGTTTTTCAAAAGGACAGATATCAAGAACTCCTTTAAATTGCTTTGCTTCTTCAAATCAATACTTGTTTTTGAGTAAATTGTTAAATGAGTTAGTGTTTCTGGAATAGAATCTTCCACTAATTTCGAAATAAATAATCTTGGTTTAAAAAATAAAATATAGAAAAAATTACATTTATGAAAGCTGATGAATTCTTGATCGTCACTCTGATTGCTGTCTTCTTCAGAAACATTTTCATCTGAACTACTGTTAGCTTTGTCTTTTATTTCATCATCATCTTCTTCTATTGAATCGATTAAAAAGTATTTGAGTTTAGATTATATATTTATCAAAAGTACCTCTGAGCATATTTTCTCCATCGCTTTCATTTTCTATATTATTATCAGAGATTAACTACCACTTGAGTCAGAAGGCTCAATATATTTTCTAGTTTCTCCTTCATTAACACAAGCTTTGATTTTTGGATTGATTTCAATAATTAGTTTCTTTAATGTCAAAGGGAGGTATAGTTTCTCTTTGAGAAGCTCTACAGCATTATTTTTAGAATAATATGAACTTGTATGATAAATTAATCATACTTATAAAGAGTTTTAGTTTAAGATATTAACGAATATTATTTTGGCTTACCTTCTTTTGTAATTCATAGAATATCCTCATCTTCATCATTTAAATCAGAAGAAGTTGGAAGTGTTATTTTTATAGTTGAGCTTAAAAGTATGATTCATAAACTTACTTTTCTTTGTTAAAAGGGACTGAACTAATTATAACCTCGCTATTGACTTTTAGTTCAATAATAGAGACAGCGCTTCTAATAATTTGAAGGTCATTTTGATTGATTGATTTGGTATGTTTACTGCTTTCAATTCTTTCTTTAAATATAGTAAAATCTCTATTCTTGTTCAGTTTTATGATCGCTTTAGAATTTTTACCAGAAACAACCTGAAGCATATCTTTAACTTTAGAGGTTGAACCTTTTACAAAATCTATTCCATCGGAGATTCGAGAAATAGATTCATCAGCAATCGCAATATTCTGTTGTGAGATAGCAACTTCGCTTGAGATATCACTGATATCCTGCTGGAGTTGTAATTTTCTCTTTTCCCTAGAGAGCTGATATTCTCGTTTTAGCTTCAGCTCCTTAAGATCACTAAATTTCAGTTAAAGTGAGAAACTGTGTATTTGCTTTGCTTAATTTAATATAAAGAAATCAATAAGTTAGATCGAGCAGTTGCATACCGGGAAAAGTCAATCCCCTTGGCCTTTAAATTGTTTTTAAGAGTATCTAGATATTCCTTCTTTTCTGCAATGCTCTCTTTCATCTAAAAAATTGCCTCAATTAGCTCAGTATAGATGTCAAAAATTCCTTATAAGAAATATTTCAGCAATGAAAGACTTACTAAATTTAAATTTGCAGTTGAGTAAAACTCATTATAGTATATAATGGATTTGAAAACTGCTTGGGAGAGCTTAATTTCTTGTGCTTTTTCTGTGATGCTCTCCAATTGCTAAAGAAATAACTTTCTGTTATAGTACCTTTAATAGTGCGCTTTTGGTCATTTTCTCATAGGTGCTAGAGAAACTTAATATCCTTGCCATCAGCGAGGACAAACTCGACTCGAGCTTTGAGTCAAAGACTATTCATTCTGAATGAATTGTCATTTTTAGCATTTTGCAAACCATTAGCATTTTATTGCACAAATTTTTAATTGTCTCCTATATTTGATTAATTGATGTATTTTTATGAAGATGAATTTTTTAATGCACATACTTTAACTTTGGATTTGATTTCTGAAGAGATTTTATGAGATAACTTTATCTCTTGATGGAAATCTATTAAAAATTATTTAAGTTGATTACATTCTTTGTTTAATACAGATTTAATTCTCTCTTCTAATTCTCTGAGCCTATTCCCTCTTGCTTCCTATTTCAACTTTAGAAATGAAAAAGAACTGTGTATTTTATGAAGATTAAATAGCTATCATCATTATATTTTTAAATCTTCTTTGATAAATAAATATTAAATCCTTTAAGTCAAATTATTTAATTATTTTTATATAAACAGAGTAAATCAGTTTGCTCATTTATTCTTTTTGTACCGAATTTGTTGTATCCATCATTCGGATATATTATAGTTACCATTTAATATTTATTGAATATCAATTCTCTAAAAATAAATAAAAAGCCAAGAGTTAATACAAACTATTTAAAATCGATTTTCTATTTACTCTGATTTTTCACTAATTTTCTGTTGCTTGTGAGAATCTCCCTTCTCTTTATTTTGGATGTAGTTATGAATTTTTCTAAAGTCTTTGCCTCTTTTCAAACCTTTATTGTATTCATTTTGGATTAAAGCATAGTTGTATGCATAAAAGTACAAGATGTCATCATATTTTGATTGATCTATGGAATTATAAAATATCGGACAGGTAAGTAGCACATAATGCTAAATGAGATTGTAAATTACCTTCAGAGTCAGAATCAGACATAACTTTATCATAATCTCTTAAAAAGAAGTACATTGCTTCAATCGTGGATAAGTTTTCATCTGATTTCTTTGTTTGATATCTCCAAAATATTGTTTTCTCGGTATTGATAACAACACACTTGAGTTTATTTAACATTGTCATTAGTTAGGAACTTGTTGACTTGGAGCCATGTAGAGTCTAAAAATTATGTAATATATTTACCTATCAACACTGCTGTCTTTACTTTAGATAGCTCTTCCTTAGTCATACTCGTAATTGGAATGCTTTCATCCTTTGGAAACAATAAAATTGTTGAGTCAACATCGAAATTATTCACTTCAAGAGTGTTGTTAATCTCAATGCTATCTGGACAAATTACTTTTGATGCAATTATTGAGGATTTGCTCATTTTCTCCCCTGGATGCTTTAGAATTGTAAAGTTTATCGGAAGCTTTAATCTTGGAATATTATCGACTAAAGGCTCGTATCACATATAACAATAGAACTTCCTGTTTGACATTCATTTAGGTCATTGGATTCTTCCTTTGATGTCTATGAGAGGTTGAAACGAAGAAAACCTCATGTTTTCCAGATAAGATCCTTTAAATCTCAATCAAATTTCTTCTTCAGTTGGAGGAACTGCACAAGTCTCTGCTTTAGCTTGTTTCTTAGTACTTTTCAAATCTGAAGTCTGAAGTTTCTCCTCTTCTTCCTTATCTTCTTGTTTGATTTCTCGCTTAAGCGATGCACTGTCCATTTATTAATATTGAAATTATCCAATAAAACTCTATTGATTAGTGAACTTCTTGGATATGATTTTCTGTATGAACTCTGATTTCGATTCAGGAATATAAGCTGCTTCTTCACTGACCCAAGGAGACGGTCATGCTCTACAAGTAAATTTAGTACCCTTCAGTTATATTGTTACAATCGACGCAAGAAGAATATTCACTGAGCTTAGTCTATCTTTAAGTAGATGAATTCTTAAAAGCTCCATAAAGTTTTCAAAATATAGAGACTATATTTTTGAGCTTGATTCCATGTTGTAAAAATAATGAGCAAAATTAATTATGTGTTATTATAACAACTGCTAATCTCATCAAACCCATTACAATACAATTCAAAATCCACTTCATAATAAATGGCAGCTATTACTATGTTTTGTGTTACCAATGTGGTGAATAGAAGCAAAAGCAAATTTAAAGTTATAATATATAGGTATTTATCTTTGAGTTTGATAAAGTCTACTTTTCTAATGATTTGCATCGATATTATACTATTATACTCAACCAATTTGTCTCCAATAACTTTAGGAGAAAAAATGAACTTTTTAATGATAAATAGAATGCTTTAAAATTACCTAATTTGACAAAGCTTCGCTGAGTTTTTAGAGTACTCCTTAATAGGCAAATTCGTTGCTGAACTATTTGATTTGCAATGAGATACCAATCTGTTTGAATTGATAGACTCTATATTTTATTTTAAATAGTTTTACTTATTAAAAATTAAATAAAAAATTTTCTATTGAATGAAGTTAATTATGGCTATCCGTTATTAATTTATACAGGATAATAATAGCTATTTAATATTTAAAAATTAACTATCTTAAATGTATTTTTTATACACAATACTTAATTTTACTTTTATTTAATTGCTTTTTCTTGACATATTTAGCATCTTTCAGGGAAATGTTATTGAACATATTAAAATTACTTCACTTTCTGTAGTCTGGATCAGCCTCCTCTAACGTCATTGCAGATTTATTGTCCTTTATTTTACGCTGAGAGGCCATTTTATTTCTGGTAACGATCTCAGGTTTATTTAACAACGTTATACGCAGACATATGATAGATTTTACCTCTAAAATAAATTTGGTTAAAATATAATTGAGCAAAGAGTATTTGAATTAAAAATTTACTTTGAAGCTATCATATTTAAGATATCTTTATCTTCAAGCTCTTTAACAACACTATAGTTTCTGTTATGAGTTCCTTTCAACTGGAATTTAATTTTATACTGCTTGACTGAGCATTTGTTATAGTCAGCAATCACATCGCTGATAGTATTGCTGCTATTATTTTTAGTTTCAATAACTCTTGGTTTTTGGCAAGTAGTTGATCTCCTATAACTTGTAGAAGTTGATTTAGGACTCATTCCAGCTGAAACCATTGTTGCTTGAATATTTGCATGTGATCTTAGCGACGACGTGCTATTGTTTTTATATTGAAATGGATCTTTTGAAACAACGGAAGAAAACTCAATGTTACTAATATTTTTAGATTTATCAACTATCCGACTAGTCATTGCTATAACCTTTTCCTTTCCTCCAAGATATGGATCAAACACTTGCTCAGTTGAGTTATTTCAGAGGCTTTATAGACTTGTCTTTATACCCCATAATAAAATTGTTTTTTGAAATCCACTTTGCTCTATTATTTTCTCTAAACTTTGGGTTGAACCTAAGCTTCTCGCTTGCTGGCTCAAGAGAATACCGCTGTGAATTCAGGATTGAGTTTGCGATCTTTTGGTGCGAATTTAAGAACGAAAATTTAAGTCGATTTTGAATAACTTTTTCTGGATCTGATTTTCGATACTCAGGTTGTTTGTTGTTATCCTTAGAGTCGTACTTATTATTATCAAGTAAGAACAAATCTCTATGTGTTTTTGACATCTCCAAAGCTCTCTGTTTTTCAGGGGTATATCCAAGATTGCTAAATGCCTTGTTGTCTAAACTTCTCGGTCTGAATGAAAGTAAGTCTGAGTGTTTTAATGGAATCGCTCCTTCATGGAAATTCTTAGCAAATGCATCTGAGTCGGATATCTTATCAAGCCATTGCTGCTGTCTGTTTCTTGATGACTGAGCGAGTGAGTTGATTATTTTAAGTCGTTTTCTTTCGAGTCTCTGATCAGATTGCTCCTTGGCTAACTTCAATGACTGAATATGCTTTCCTTTCTTAAATGAATTCACATTGAACATAAATTTCAATAATATAAATAAAATTTGGGGTTTTGGGGTTTTGGGGTTTTGGGGTTTTGGGG
>JAQGFW010001995.1:0-17063 GCA_030463445.1 Euplotes aediculatus
TAATCTGATAAAATTTATTCATAATTAAATGATCTCTAAATTTTAAGTAAAGAGGTGAGACTAAAGGATTTTAGTAATTTAATTAATCAGTTTATTTCTCATAATAGCATTGTTTAGATTCTAAATTTTACAAAATCTTATTTCAATTAAACTATAATTCTTTGATTTTTTATCAGCAATCTATTATCATCTCATTTTTTCATTAATTGATAAGTATGTTTTCAGTCTTATTTTTATTTTACAATTACAAAACAGTAATGTCCTCCATTTCACTAATAGCTCGATCTAATTTAGATCTTGAGTAATAAAGTATGATAAAACATGCAAAATTAAACGTAAAAAGAAGAGAATAATAATTAAGCTTTATTTTATTAAGATTAGCTTTCTTATGATAATCATTGATTCATTGAAATATTTTGACAAATCCTTTTACATTAAGTATTTAATAAAATAGTTGATAAATTGAAATCTACTGAGACGGTTATTTCGAATATTTTTCAAGGTTTTACTGCTTTAAGGTCATAACATTTAATATTTATTTTACTATTAGTTCAAAATAAAATACTTAAAATCAACTGTGATAAAAATAAGTTTTTGATTTAATTTATAATAATTCATTTTAAATATTGATTTAAAGGCTAAAATAAATAAAAATCACATCTAATTAAAGCTCAATAAATTGATAATTTTCCTCTTGAAGAAGAATAGTATTGAGTGCTTCATATGTTGAACCATGTCTGAATTGTTATAGTTTACTTACTATTCTATCACCAATAGACGACTTAGCTCAACATGCATAATTATTCAATTAAACCAAAATTAAAATACAAATTGCAACTATTTTATGATTAATTAAATTTGCATAGTTTAAAATTATTTTAATTAATGAATAACTCGATTTTACTTCTTATTATATTCTCATTGGGAGTCACTTAAGTGTAAAACAGTTCGGTTGGCATAAATGAAATCAAATAGCTAGTTATGAGCTAAACTATAAACTAAGCAAACAAGTACTAGACTATCTTTAATTGATATTGCTTGAACGTTGTTGATAGGGTTTTATTGTCCGAATAAATAATAAGTTTGACCGAATAACATACAAATATTATTTGCTAATTAGTTATGCTTCGCATTTTTAAGCTGTTGATATTAGAGTAAATGAATTTTAGATGCTATGAATTTATAAATATTTAAACTAATCAAAAGACAAGATAGAGTTTAGATTAAAAAACTGAAACATGCATCAACATTTTATTCAAATTATCGAATTAAAGCTTCTAATTTTATGAATAATTATTTACTTAGAGCAAATATGTTTAGCTATTATGCTTGCATATCAATCAAAATTTCATATATAACGATTAAATTCGTCAACAATTTTGAATCATATAAAAATTTGATGTAATTGATTTAGTGTTTATCAAACATTAAAAATAAGTATAACACAAATTATTTGAAAAAGTACATAAGCTTTAAAATGATATCTATTATTCATACAAATTTAGATAATTATAATGTTAATGAATTAAATGAAAGTTTATTATCAGTGTAAGAAACAGAACATTATTATACTATACTTGCTATTTGATGAAAATAAAATTAGTATTCCTTTATCTTAACATAAAATAAAATACATTATCAGATACATTATTGAACATTTCTGAATACTCAGATAATAAAAAATGAATTTTAATAGTTCAACTATTATAAAGTAGCATTTTAAAGTTTTAACTATCAATTATTTCCTGATAGCAATTAAAATAGCTTTCATTAAAAAATAGATTGTCTTTGTAAGAAAGAAAAAACAAATATTTAAAAAATATTCTCCTTATTTTTTATATTCTCAAATTATCAAAATATATAACTTCGAGCATTTTAAATTTGTTAAAATAATGATATTATTTGTTATTATTTACTTTCAAAGTTCAATGTAAAGAAATTTTTTAAAAACTAGTAGTCCGAGTGAAAACTAATAAATTTCAGCATAGATAATTCAAAACTCAAAGTTCTGAGTTTATTATTCAAATGCATTCTTACTTATTGTCTTGTTCAGAAATCTCTGAAGACAAATATTTTTTATATAGATTATGAATGAGATAAGTTATTTGATAATTCTCTTAGTATAATGGCATACAAACTTCCTGAATCTTGCATATATGATTCTAAAACCATTCGTTAAATAAAACCGCTAAGTTTAGTTGAAGTAAACGATTAAAAATATTTGCTACATTATAATTAGTAAATGTCATTTAGGCTTCCTTCGATTGAAGTTTTTTTTTAAATAAAAACTAAATTATCAAATATGTTCGTAACTTCTTTGAATAGCTAAAGAATAATATATGCCAATTTTAACTTTTTCTAACATCAAATTATTTTAAATAAACTCAAGTTAACAAATAAGTCAATTAATCTAAAGTTTGCTATATCGAGTGACTCAACAAACATTGAATTTATGTATTTTTCTTGAAACAAAAACTAAGAAAGTCAATTTCTGAGAAATTATGATTATATCAGTTTGTACTCAAATTGTATGAACTATTCAAAATGACTCTAAATCCTAATAAATTATCTTGCTTAAATATAGCTTATGCAAACTCAGTTTATTCTTACTTTAAGTGAGACTTCACATTTTTATTCAGTTTGAATATGAGAATATTATTATAAATCTGCAAATATTTTTTTGCATAACTCTCTAAAATAATAGGTGTTCAGTAAAGCATATTGCTCTGTATTTAGTTTATTAAACTTTATTTTAAGCTATACATCTAATAAACGACATCATCATCCTGAGCTCGAGCAACTAAAAAGATAATAGCTTAAATACTCATATTTTCAATATTCGTTGTATAATAATTGCTGCTGTCGTTTTGAGATTTCGATTAAAGTTAAAGATTCTTTGAAAATTAATATGTGATTGCAAGAGCTCAATTATGAAGAATTTGAAATTTATGTTGATCGTTTAGTTCAGACGACTGTTCCCTTCTTCAAAATTATTGTTACTGGTCTTTCGCCATTGAAAGTCTAATGAAATATGACTAATTTTATCTATTATCTTAAATAGGTATTATTTTCTGACCGAAGAAATCGGGAAGTCAGCAAACTATAACTATATATCTTCTTCGTAGTCTATATGATAAATAATCGTCTAAGACTTAATAATCACTCTGTTTATTATTTGTAAAATTATTTTAACCAGAGAGATCAACTTTAATATTTTCGAAATATGAAATTAACGAACGACTCCACAATTCTATCTATCGATTATTTTGATAAATTTGAGAACTTTAAATAATCATATTTCTCAATCTTCAATATAGATCTTAACAAAAAACAAGAAGACTGTAGTAAACTGGTAGAGGGATACAGCGAAGAATTTAAAGCGAATTACTCAGAACTCAAGCAAACAGTTGATACTATTCAAGAAGAATTAACACCTGTAAGATTACACCTTTTTATTAGAGTATATTAAGTATGATTCATATTGGATATTATTCGAGATATACATTTAAGTCTTAACTAAGGCATCCTATCTTATTTCTAAGTTAATAAAATACAAAGTATGAAATATCGATTTTTGATAACTAAATATTGCTTACATTTACTTAATAACTTTGAGAGTTGGATATTAAAACATAGGCAAATTATAAGTTTCATGGAAATTAAAAAAATGCATATATTATAAATAACCCTCTAAAATTCTTTTTTTATTACCAATAGTTCCTTATTGATTCTGTTAATGAGCAAAGTAATAGCGTAACTGATGTTAATTTGTTAAATACGTATTTGTCTTCAAGCCAAAGTAAATTATTTGTAGCTCTTCTACAAAACAGAGAAGCAAAAAATGAGATTAGCTAAACATTATTAAGAAATAAAAGAATAGAAGTTTTAGAATTTTAAATTGTTATTTTATCAATTTAGAGTTACAGACTGAATCAATTAATCTGTTATTTATTATTAAGGCTATAATCAAGCATTTAAAAGCCAACGACCAAAATCATAATTAAACTAACATCAAATTTCATATTCTCTTTTTGAACACTGATGTCAACACTAAAAGTTTGGCAAGTTTAAAAGGTTTAGTCTTTAACAGTGGTGTATCAAAGTTCGAAAGTGAACATGAAAGTGGAGTCAGTTTGGGTCTGTTTTGGTCATTCGTTTCATACTGGATCTGTATCAATAAAAATATTGAAATAGAACAGTTAAATTGGCAGATTAGGAATGGGAGCAAAATAGAGAGACGTTAAGTAGATAAAGATAATCAATAATCTCTCAATCAAGCAATATCTCATTAGATTAGAAATTATAAAAGTTAATTAAGCATTAAAATTATTTAAAAGGCAACTAGTTCTATCATCTATAAATATAAAAAATAGAATAAAAATTTTAAAATGAAGTTAAATAAATTGATACAACAATTAAATCAAACAATATTTTTATTGACAATAATTCCTACAATGAAGATAGGTTTTCAATTTAAGATAAGAAGACTAGATAGAAATTAAAAAAATTAATATATTTTAATTTTAAAGAAAAAAGGGCAGTAGATTATGTACTAATATAATCGAATCGGAATAATAAAACTTTGCCAAAAAGAAACAAACATTAGAAAAAGAAGATCAATCTAAATTTTTGTAAACTTTATTGAGCAAAAAATATAAATCTAAGTAATTTTTTAACATGATTTCTTCAATAATAAAAAATCAAAAAAGTATTGAGCTTAAAAAATAAAATAATATAAGATGATTTAGATTTATGAAATGAGACATTCTAAAAATTATCATTAAGACAATATTTATACACTTAATGATCCTTCATACAAAAGGAGTAGTTGACATTTCAATGCTTTAACAAAAACTATTAAATATATTTCCATAAAATAATACAAATTGGTTAATTAAAAGAGCCTCATCAACTTTCTTAGAGTATAGCTGAGAGTTAGTGAAATAGAAATAGAATCATTAAAAAATTATAAATTACATAAAATTATATTAGCTTATGAGACATCATATTATAACGATATAAATAGCATTAAATGAAAAAAGGGGAAATAATTAGTAAATAAAAGCCCTCATTGAATTTTTAAAAAAGATGAATGTCTGAAATAGAGTTACAAAAAAGGATTTTATTTAAAATTTTAACATTAAAAATTGACTTTAATTTCCAAATAAAATTAAAAAATATAAAAACTATTTAAAAAATAAGATAAAAATAATTGCTTAAATTTAATTAAGCATCAAAGTACAAACTTAAATTCTTGGATAAATTACATAGTAATCAAAATATTGATATATTATCAAGATTATAATTTAAATGAGAACAACTTTGAAAAATATCATATCATATAAGTTTTTAATTCAAATAAAGCAAAAAAATTTTGATTAAAAATGGAAAAAGAATACATGGAGTCAACAATAAAAATTATTGAGAATTAAACAAGAATATTATAGCAAAAAGGGAAAGCAAAGTTATTAAGCAAATTATTCTCTATTTTTGTTAATTTTTTATTCTCTGGATTTAAATGAAAATCTATTCTGGTAATAAAATTATATGTTTCAATTTAAAATAAATTGATAGAATATACTTAAGGAACAGAATATACAATTTTAAAATTGCCAATCACATAGAAAGGCATAATAACTCTTCCCATGCTTCAACCATAAATTTATACATTAAAAGTACTTTTAAGTTTAGGTAAAAAGTTAGAAACTATTTCTCTCTCAAATATTTTTAGTATAAAATCAAGGTTGATGGATTATCTAATAAATTCGATTTCTATTTGGCTCATGATAAAATAATAGACACAGTTTAAATGGAGATTTTAAATATGATTTTCAAATTTTGAAATTATTTGTAGTTTTGTTCAAATAATTATTTTAATAGTTCAACTGCAACGTTTTGCTTATTAGCTAAGGATTAGGATTTTAATTGATTGAATCCTTTGGAAAGCCTATTGAACTTAATATTCTATCCATAAATCTAAAAATATCTAGTTATGGAGTTTATTAGCAATAACTTTAGAGGGACAACATCCCAAATAAAACCTTTTTGTTAAGCTTTCTTATTGAAATTCAAAATAAAACTTATAAAGAATGCTCACATCACTTGACCAATTAGTTATTCAATTAAAAACATCAGTAGTATACTTTTTTATATAAAATAAAGGAAGATTGATTAAAATTCTAGCATTTCCATAAATGATTAAAAGTTTTAATTTTATTTTATTTAAAGTTAAATAGTTCATTCACTCTTATGCATTAATTAAAGAAGTCATCATTTTTAATTATGAATATGCTTAGCTTAATAATAATAAATAGAAAAATTCAGAGAAATTGAGCTTTCGAAATTTAATGCAAACTATTTCAGTAAAAATCTTAATATACTCCCAACAATAATCTTAAAAGCAAACAAATATTGGTTTAACGTGAACTCCTTATATTGAGATGTAATAAACTCTTTTGAAGATATTTAAAGCTAATTAGGCTCATATATTTTAAAACTAAGGCATTAATCTGACTTCCTAATCATCTGATGTTTATCGAAAGTAATAGAAATCTATTTTATTAAGGCTTTGATGGATTTTTTTAATGAGATTATTAAAATTTATTAAGTTCTATTAATAGCGTCCAAGTACTCATCAATAGTTTTATTTTTGTTAACTGTCGTTTTGTCTTTCTTCAATCATTTTAAGTATATAATTTGAATATCTCAAGAGATATCATCTTTAATAATCTTTTTTAATAATTTTTAAACGTATTGGATAGATATTTCAAAATAAAAATTAATTTCAATAACATTATTCATCATTATAAATTGTTTTGAAGAAAAGATGAAGCACTTTTTTATAGTTTTAATTAAACAATGTTTTAATTTAAGGTTCACTCTTATCATACTTTGTAAATATTTGATTGGATGATCTAAATCATTAACTGGAAAATTTTAATAAAGATTTGATACAAATGATGACTGTAATTTATCTGGTTATTGTTATGCCTTCTATCTCAAACAAAAGAAGAAATATAATTTTAAAATCGTACTCTCTCATACTTTGTACTCAAGAAGCGTCTATATGTTCATACGAGGAGTAACAATCCTCAAGCTGTCTAACTTAATGTCAGATAGTAAAAGCATCATAATGATTTAACTGAGAAGCGAGTACATAAGATGTTAAAAAATGTTGATGATTGTGCATTTAGTGATATTGTATCTTTAATTTAAAATTTTGTCAGAGAATAGCTTAATATTTAGAAAAGATAACAAATATTTTATACTTATCTTGTTCTGGAAATAATATTTAAAAGAAAAATTTTCATCAGAAATATTAATTTATTTTTTCTATCTCTTCTATTACTAAGCTTTAAAACTGTTTTGTAGTCATTATTTACTGAAAAACTCAAATAAATTTTGATTCTCGCACGTTTTCGAGCCAGAGTAGTTACTTTAATCTTAAGATTGGACGAGCTTCGCTGATTCGAAAACGATTCAGGAATCAATAGTTCATTCGAATTTTCCAGTATATTATAAATAATGAATCACTATATTCAATTAACATTAAAGAGCAACAATTTAAAAGATTATATACTTTCATACTTTATATAGTTTGAATTTGATTAATTCGTTAATAATATTTAGTGTAGGTTAAAATAATCTAATTATTGGCAAGTCATAAAATTGAGAATTTTGTTGTAAAAAATTGGAATTTTGAACACATAATTTTTTTTCTATTTTGATGAATTTACTCAACTATTTGATCTGTAATTGAATCAATTCAATTATAATTTTTATCTTGATTTATTTTTCCTTATCTTGATTTAATGATTCTGTCAACTATAATTATGTTGAAATATTATTTTATCAATTTTCATATTACATTTTTAAAATAATTTTGATCAGGCTAAGATCTGAATAATATAGATATCATTTAAGAGTCGTTATTTTTATTATTATTTAGAAATTGTTTAGATAGCATTATTTATATTTAGAAAGAATATGAATGATGTGTTATTTTGAATCACCTTTGTCACTCTCTTCACATAAATATTCCCTTTGATTTCTATTAATTTGCTTATTTTTAATTATTTATTAATGAATTCTTAGTAGGCTTCTGACTATCAACATTTATATCAGATGAGCTATTTGATATTGACTTCAGCAATAAATTAATGATTTGAATATATTTTTACTTTATTATCTCCTTGATTATTTATAACATTCTTTAGTCTATATTTTAAACTGATTAATTAATATTATTTTAATCCAATAATACTTTCTAATTTTAAAACTGTAATATTTGTATAAATTTACAATATAAAACAAATGATAAGAAAAGCTGTCAAAATGAGGAAGACAAATGTTGCCTTTTGTGAAGAAAGTGACGCTTGAGCACTTGTTGTTCTAATAAATGTACAATCGACTTTTCCTAAACTGGAACTCCCTCTATTTATTCAATGTAATCTTCTCACTTCAGATATCTGTTCACTTATTGTGAATCAGCACTGCATTTAATAATGTGCAAAACTTTTAAGTATGCATATATAATTGATTCAATCCAATATTATCGTAAAAGTTGACAATGCAATTTGAGCAAACAAATATTTAGTGCTAAAATTTACAATATTTTATTTGTCAACTAGAATTAACTTTTTGCAACCAACAATCTCACACAAGTCAGACTCCAAATAGTTAGTAAATGCTGGAATCGAGATGTGATTAAAGGCTATATGGTCATTTAAAATAAGATTCCAACTGTATTAACTTATACCATAAACTAATGCAAATTGATTGCTTTCATTAACTTTGGATCTTTGCTCGTGCTCTCAGGTTGCTAATCATGCTACATAGGTTACTCAAATCTTAGATAAACAAATACAGGAAAGAAAGAGGATTGCAAAAGAAAACATGCTAAGTAATCAAATTTAACGTTTTTATTATTGATCATTTAATTTTGAATATTTGATGTTAGTTTATTTTTGAAAGTTATATTTTATAATAACTATGATTATGTTTTAAAATTAGAAATAAATAGTACTGTTTATCATTAACTTAATTTGTTTGGCTTATTCTATTTATAAAAATTTAAGAAAATCACAAATAACTGTTTGAAAATCAAATAAAATTTTATTAACTAATAAAGCAAAATTTGACTAAATTTATTGATGTTAAATAGTGTAATATCAATTCGTTATTATGTATCAAAATAACTTGTTCAATGCTAAAAAATAATATTAAACTAAAGAGAAGAATTTATTTGATGCTTTTTCATACTCGAATTAAAAGCAATTAAACTAAATATTATTCAAATTTTGTCTCAAGCTTTAATATAATAGATATCAGGCATTGAACTAAGTTTGAATTAATGAAGACAAAAAGCTTTGTTAATATACTCAACTTGACGTCTGTTGGGAGATAATTTGTTGATAATATAAAATTGTATTTATTAGTACTATTTAAATAGATTTAAGCAGAATACATACATATCGAAAGCATAAATTAACATATGAAAGAAATATGCCATTAATCGTATTTAAAAATAAAAATTAAATTGCAATTAATTTAATGTCATTCCGAATTAAACAAAAATTCACAATATGATATCATATTTAAATTGAAGAAAATTATAAAGTTTAAGAATTTTTATTATTTTCTTATATATAGTTTTAATAAATTTATTATCAAATTTAAAGATTTTTATTAGCAGATCTACATTTATTTTTTATTTAACAGTAGCAGTGATAGCTTAATTTTTGAGATGTTATTTATAAATTCTTAAATATATTGAATTTCTTTCTTAATTTACCTAAAATAAGATAAAGCAAAGTCTTATATTATTGAATTACAGCTCTATAAAAGCATTAGATTTAAAATTGTTTCAAATCAATTACATTATTTTACAGATTTTGTCTTTTTTAAATAGCTTTTAGCTTTTCAAATCTTTTAAATTATAAAATACTTGAACTCTTCAAATAAATATTAAAAAATAAAAGGAAAATTGAACTAAGCATAAGATTTTAATTTATTTCTTGCATTATCTTCAGTTGAAAACGATTAAAATGATTAAATATCTAACTTAAATCTACTTGAATGCTGATCTAACTAAATTTTATATTTTCACAGACTCTATTCAAATTAGTTTTTCTATTTTAAAATTAGTTAAAAAAATGTTGTATTAAATTAACTTTTGCTAAATCTAAATTTTAGTTTGTCTTACATAACTAAAGATATATTTTGGAGTTAGTCAAACTCAAACTAGCATTTTATGATTTAATATTTATGTTAATTTGATTGGACAAAAATCGCCAACTAAATATTACTTTCTTTCTGTCCATTAATTAAAGTTGTGTGACGGGTTTACAAATACTATAGATTAGAAAGTATACTTGCTAAACTTTTAAATACAAAAATAAAGCACGTTTAGATAATGTAGGATTTTCGTTAGTATAGCCTTACTATCTTTAAGTCAGTCTTCTCCTCCAAGATTTTCATGCCATGGCGGAGGTTAGTGTGCAATTAAAATATGTGAAGAATAGTTCAAGTATAGCACAAAGTGCTAATCAACAGCTATTAAATTAATTGAAGTTGCATTATTCAAAGAGAAATTATATTAAGCAACTTTAAACAGTTGGCAACAAATCTTGTCTCAAATTTACTTAGTAAATTTTGAAAGGAAAAATAATGAGTTTTTAATTACAGCACGAAGATATCAAATAGAGTTATTGCAAATTAAATTTTCAAATATTTAAATGTGTTTTAAGCTTGAAGAGAAATAAATATACTTATCAGATTCATTATTGGAGCATATCAGCAAAGAACAATTATATTTTTATTTTAATACTAATGTTCATGCATATCATTATATTAAATTTGTTAGTTTAGTATAGATTAATAACATATTAAAAGATTAATTATTAACAGTAATAAAAAATCAACGATAGATTCCTCAAAATATCTGAATTTTAGATAAAAATAACATTAAATTTATTGCAATAACAGTCCAGATTTCAATTCAATTAAAGATATTAGTGCCGAATAATAAACTGTACTTTTAAAGATTTTATTACCTTTAAAAACAATAAAAGACAATGAAAAGAATGAGAGTGTATTACAATACAAAAATTTATAGTTTATTGAAAACAGCATAAAAGTAGATTTAAGAGTAGTTTGTTTTATTTATTTAATTTATCAAGGAAAATATAAAATTGTTGGTACTACTAAATACTAAAATTAAATTAATAAGGTACACTAATGATTCGCTAAATGCGTAAATTGTGCAATATATTATTTTTTATTTTTTTATTTTCGTATTAATGATATAAAACTATTATTTTAAAAAATTATTGAAAATAGAAGATTTTAGAAATTTGTACTTTTTGATATTTAAAGTGTAGTTCAAACAATTTTAAAGACTTGAGATGAGTATTGAATCTACAATTAATTAAAATGATAGTGGTTCATAATTCAAACAAAATATTTTAGTTCAAATAATAACAAACTTATCATTCAAATCATGAAATCGATTGAGATCTCAATAAATTAAAATTATTTGGAACTTAAAAAAAGAGGATGTATTATAAAATAATTGATGATTATTTAAATGCAATGCTTTATAAAATCATATTTAAAAAATAAATAATTTATAGATTTTGTCATTCAACTTTTTTTTTCTAAAATCATTATTAAAATAAGCATGTTATTAAATAAGGCTTCAATCGATTAAAATTGAAAATAAAGCATTTTAATTTAACTAAATGAGCTTATTCAATTGACATTATTTAGAAAAAAATATTAAGAAAATTAGACTGATAACTAAGGAACTCAGTTTCAAAAATGTTAGATTTATTTAAAACTAATACTTGAAAGTTTGTAAATTCAGATAAATTGTTAATATGAACAATATTAGATAAAAATTGAAGCTCAGAAATTGGATAATATTTATACTATGTTTAAATATAAGTAAGAAAGAAATAAAGAATTGAGATTAGATCTGCTAAACTTTCTTATTCATTAAACCTTAAAACTCAAATAAAAAAAATTAATATGATTTTAACAGTTAATTTTTTATAACAAACAGATAATTTGCCTCGTTTTTGATATAAGATTAAATGAAAATTTCTAACAAAACTTGTTTGAAATATTTACGTTATATTTAAAATTATAGGCTTATTTAATAATTGCCTAAACTATATTTTAAATTTAAATAAAAACATTAAAGTCTTGCTAAGCTACTTTTCAATTTATGTAAATGTTATTATTTGTCATATTCCTACTTAATCTAATTTGCGAAAGACCTTTAACACACTTTAGTTATCATTTAGTTGTAAATGCTACTCAAACTTAAATTTTTGTCAAAGTCTCCTTTGCTTCTTGACTTCATTTCGATTTATAGAACAACTCAGCCTCAAAGATGATCAGTTTTATATTGACAAACTCAAGTTGGAGGGTTATGATGCTGAATATTTTAAGTAAGTGGATAAGTGTAGCTTAATAAGTAATAAAGTTACCAAAGTGTTTTCTTATTTAACTCCAATTTTTTTTTTATATTAAACAAATTTTATTTTATTGAAATTATAAGATAAAATTTAAATGAAAAAAATAAATATTTTATTCTAAATGCTAAAAATATGGACTTCAAAAGCTGAGACTATCTTAATCTTCTAAACTCAGATGTAGATGAAAACGAAGAATGAAATTGATAGGTATTTGAAATTTAGGAGTTAGAATTGTTTATAATAAAAAAGTGAAAATGAATAAAGTCATCCTGCATAAATAATAATCAGACAGTCATTCTTTTTTACAATTAAATTTTATTTTATAATATCAATAATATATAATTTATTTGATTTATAGATGCCAATATTTTTATCAATTTATTAAATATTTAACTATCATAATAAAATTCGCTCTGGCTCTGAAACTAGAATCGATTTAAACATTTCTTTACAAAAAAGGAGATTCTTTTATAAATTCTAAATAGCGAAAACAAGATTTTGTGTTGATTTTGATTTTAGATTCTGAGTTAAACTTTGAATTTGAGTTTAAGTATTTAATAGCATTAGCTTATTAATTATTTTAATGAGCTAAGCTAAATAGTCATTGATAAGTTCTCTAATCAGCATATTTATAAACTCTTTAATTTTTTTCTTATTCCTCTTTATATACTTTATATTTATAAATCTTGAAGTTGATATATTAGACTATTAAATTTTATACCAGTCTTACTAATTCTTTTATACTCCACAATTTTCTCAATTTTCTGTGATTGCTTTAGTTTTCGATTGCATTAAAGCTTGCTATCAAATTAGGTCGCACACATTTATAATTTTTAAGATTTTACTTCGTAATCATCCTAATTTTAGTTTAAAAAAGATATAATGAAGAGAAATTCAATTAATTTGACCACAAACTATCCACTTGGATTTATAGATTTCAGTGTGAAAGTTGAAGATGTTTTAAATGCCAATTTTTATTATAAATAACTCCTAAGAATCCTATATAACATCAAGCTCAGTTTATTATTATTTTTTCTAAATTGTTTATAGTTTTTGATATATAATTGTTTAAAACTTTAATAATCCTTTACACCAAAAATAAATATTTTGTTGAAGCTAATGATAATTGAAGACCTGCATTTTTTGATATACTAGATTCATCTTTTTTATTTTTTTGATTTTTTTTGTTCAATTTAAACAATTGTGCTATTTAAAATTTTAATCATAAGAATTTTTTCTGACATATAAAATTTATTTTAAAGTATATTTATTTCTCTTTCCTTCAAAAATTCTGAGAATTTTTTTACTTTTGAGTATTAATGATCATTTTGTTTGAACGAATAATATTTAATTTTTCTAACTACCTCTCAACCTTCTCTTTATACTAGCATATTCTCACATGGTATCGTCTTCATATCTGAGGGAAACGAAGTAATTTATTAAAATTCTCATAAAGTAGGCAATTTGTAAAGAGGTTGAGGAGATATGTATAAAGCATTGATCTATTCATTTCTCCTTTTCAAGATGTAATTTTAACTCCTTTCTAATTCAGAATAAAATTCTCAGGTGTATTTTAATTTATCTTCTTATATTGTAGGGTATCTCGAGAGTTTCAGTTTTCGATATGAATTTAAAAGAAAAAGAGTCATTGACTTTATGAAAATAGAAGAATGCAAAAGCTGCATTATTTGGTTTTAATATTATTTTATTTTTTATGGTAATTCCTTTTTTAATAATTTCTTGATATTTGCTAAGGTTAATAAGTACTTCATAAAACGACTATAAAAGCTTTAGAAATTGAGTATCTTCTCTTCATTTTCAATTTTGATAAAATTATAAACACAGATATTTTTTAGCTTCTGTTAGCATTGAAATATATTTTTAAAAATCTCTATTTTTAGAATTATGTCTATTCCTTCCTTATTTCATAAAATCAATAGGGCTTTCAATATTTTGATATTTTTACAATTTTTTGCTTATTTTCTAAAATACTTATTTTTCTATCATAAATTGAATATAATAATATCTATTTTTTAATTATTCTCTAGATTTAAACTTAACCTATTTGCTTATTTGTTTCAAAATTTTATTTGACGTTTTCAAAGTAAATTAGCGAACACTCAATTTAATTGGATGCTTCATAATAATATATTAATGTATCTGTTAACTTGTTTTATATCTCTATTGAATACTCACTCTTTAGTTTTGATTCCTTAACAACCTACTTTTGTGTTTCTTGATTATTGACAAATATTGAAGATCTGATGTTATAGATGTTATTTCTTTGGATCTGGTGTCTGTTCACTTTTAGTGTCTTTCTTTTCATGAATTGAGCATTATGTCTTTTGACTAAATTTTGGTCAGGTAGTTTTAAACGCGAAAATGGATTCGCTGCAAAACGAGATGATAAAAAACAAGAAGAGACAGAAGAAGAGGAAAGCGATCAAATCGATTCCTTGATAAAAGACTTTTGTCCAAATAGTTTATGTTGCTTATAAAGCTCTCAAATCATACTGTCTATATGCTAATTTGATTGTTTTCGATCAGTTTTATTATCAAGTAAGTTATTTATTTAGTGTTGTAGTTTTAAATGAAATTCTAATTTATATAGTTTTGAAATGTATTTATACTTTGCAGTTTATATAGGAGCATGATAACTATTATTTGTTTTATTGAAATTATTTATATCATGATTAAATCAACAATTCCAAAAATTTATATGTTCAAAGTTTCTTTATTTTGCATATTATGATGTGATCATTATAATCATTATGGAGAAGTGGTCTAATTGGAACTTATCTAATATTTTTAACTCCTTTATTCTACTGAAGCGAATTTAGAATCTTGTACACTTAACTTCATATTTTTGATTCTTATTTATTCCTATGTCATAATGTGTCAATTTTGATAAGCAGTTTTAGTTTAGAACTTCTTTAAACTCATTTGACTGTAAATATTTTGGTTAAATTAATGCAACAATATAGTATTATATTGAGTTGTAATATGAAATACTTATTATTTTTAAATGAATCAAGTTGATCCAATATAAATTCATTTATATTTGAATAATGAGCGGGGTTTTAGTCTTCTACTTTGTCTGAAATTTGAAATAAATTTATTTAAAATGGCTGAAAAATAAGAAATCTCAAAAATCAGATGATATCTCAAATTTAAATAAATGTATTGATTTTAATATTTTATTTAATAAGCATCAATTGTAAATTAGTTTTCTTAATATATTTAACTGAAATGATATAAGGTTCTTTTAATATTGCTTGATTAAATTCCATTAGCAAATATTTATACACATCACACTTTTAGAGTTTTGCTTTATAGATTATTTTTGAAAAAATCGTAGCTCTAATTAAATATGTTTTGTTTACTAATGCTTTTCAAATAACAATATTCTTCAAGTTAAGTTTTGCGCATAGTTATTTATGTAAACAATAATCGAAATAAAAAAATGTAAACTTAAGTGTCTTCTAAGATTGCAGTCTTTATTCATCTTCATAAACTGATTATTTTGTTCGTTAATTGTTTCAAGACAACAATTTCATATACAGAGTATCTGATATTTCTATTTATCTTTATTTTAATCTTCTCAATTGCTTCGATTGTAGATCACTCTTACAATTTTAGTATTTACTATCGAATATCTAAGACAGTTTGCTCCTAAATTTTAAGAAATTAATTTTAAATGAGGACATAGAAGCCGATATATTAAAAATAAAAGGAACTTAAAAATGAATAATATTGGAAATTAATAATTATATAAATCACAAATGTTTTAGTATACAAGTTAATAGAGACAAAAGCTTTCAAATAATTTATTTGTATGTTTAAAATCATGATTAAGCTCAATAGGAAATATCAGCAAGCATAAAGCAAGATTGCAACAAAAAAGCTTAAAAGTATTAAGAGATTTAGAAAGTAGATAATTGATAAAACTTCAAAATTAAATTAAATAAATTAAATAACACATTTAGAATAATTTATTTTAGGTTATAAAAGGTAAATTTTATTCGATTTATTTTTCTATTGATAATTTTTGCTTTATTTAGTTTTTAATTAACTATTACTTATATAAATTACTCCCTTTAAAATCTAAAGTATATAAGCATTTGTTTTGCTTAAAAATAAATAAAATAAAAGATTAACAAAATAATGATTTAATTTAGAATTTTAAAACTCAGAAAACTATTTTCTTTTCTAGATATTGAAAAAGAATAAAGATGAAATTGAATCACTCTGCTTTTTATGTAACTTTTTAAATTTAAAGTTAAAATCATGAATTTCATGTTTATTCTTATTAGTCTCTTTCTCTCAATAAAATAATGAATTCAATAAATATTATTAACATCAATCTCTATAACAATACAATTCATAAAATATAAAGAATGTTAGATATATTAGTTACTATTTTTGAGTTTCTAAATTATTAAAATAACAGTTTATTAAATTCAACTAAAATTGATTGCTAAAATGTGTAATGAATTGATATATTATAACCTAAAGCTAAACTAAACATTATTTTGAATATTGCTATTTAAAAGTAGTAAATGCAAGAGCTCTATTAAAAAT
>JAQGFW010002013.1:0-16382 GCA_030463445.1 Euplotes aediculatus
ATATATTTTGCATTGATAAGTAATATATAAATTAAATTTAGAAACTTGATATGGAAAGCAATCACAGAACTATATCAGTTGAGCATAAGAGCCAATTTGAGAGAGCAAAGTGGGAAGAAGATAAAGATACCTGCAAAAATAGTAATAACCCACTTGAAGAAAGAGCACCGATTAGATTTTAGTCTCTGTGAAAATGATGCAAGACATTTTAGTATGGAGCATTCTTTCAGTAACTCTGATTCGAAATCAAGTGAAGGAAAAGACTCAGACAAAAAGTAAGCTCGTTTATAATAATCTATTTAAAGAAAATTGATAAATAAATCCTTTGCTTACTTTTGCTGATGTTTAAATACTGAATCACCAAATTAAAAATTTGAGTTCAAATTTAAATTAAATAGTTGGAAAAAATGATTTAATGATCTCATTAGCAATTGTCAATTTTAACAAATTAAATTTGTAGGCTTGGATATCTTTCAGACTTAGAACAGAATAATAAGAGCAACATTAATAGGAGAAAATAGCATATTTAAGTCTAACCAGTTGACAATAGAAAGAGAAAAGAAGTAAGCAAAAATTCTTATCTATGTTGAAGATCAACTATTCACCTCTGAAATTTATATTAGAGTTAGATCTAACATTTTTATAAGTATTAATTTGAAGATTGCTTGAAATAAAAATATACATTTTATTTAGGATATTTTTTCATTTTCCATTTCATAGAATAAAGGGATAAAATTGATTAAATGCATAAAAGCTAGAATAAAAACAAAAATTAATAAGATTACAAAAATTATTTTGATTTCATCATATAAAATTAAGAGAAAAGGTTACGATAAAAAAAACTTGTTTCAATAAATCAACGTGTGCTTAACTGTTGTGAATTAAACATATCCCAACCTTCTAATAATAAATATTAACTAAAAAAATACTTTTTAATATTGAAAAAATTCTGATTAATTTAAAAATAAACTTTACAAAATTTTGTGAATTTGGTTGCCAAGAAATTTAGAAAATTAAATTTAACTCTGATATCAAATAAAAATGAACAATTAAAAGTTTATGACTCTAATCTCTGGTCTGTTCACAAAAATACAAATATTAAAAAATAAGAGAACTAATAGACGAGATATTTCATCCTTTAAATATGAAGCAAGCATTAAAAAAGGTGATATTTTGTTGCAAAGTCTAAGACATAAAGTAATAAATTGAAATTTGGCTAAAAGTCAAGATAATAATTTTAATTTTGACAAAGATTTGATATACTGTCACTCTAAAATCAGAAGACAGATTAAAAAAAAATGAAATATAACGATAAGAATTTTAATAGAATAACAATCGCAAATTTAATTGTTAGTCGAGTGTTAAAAATTTGAAGATGTACAAGCCTTTATCATTACAACTCATTGTGATATGCTTGACAATATCCTAGAGAACCAGATGAAGCTATATTATTGACCACTTTGAGTAGAAAATGTTAAGGAAGTCATTAATTTTAACATGAAATAAGAGACTTAATGTAAAAGTTATCCTGAAGAGAATTAATTCGAAATTTCAAACTAAATTTGAATTATCAATGAAGAATATATCTGCTTTTATTATTTAAGAGTACTTCAAAAAGTGTAATAAAAGAAAGGCGAATATAATACCTTTCAAAAAATGAATTATTTTTAATGTAATAATAAAATATTTAAAATCCAATAAAATATCGATCTTTTGATATATATCCATACTATTCTTCATGGAATCTACAAGCTTTTCTCAGTATTTAAAATTTTCAGTCCTGCTCTACTTCATTTTTAAGCTTGATATATTTAATAATTCCTTAAACTAAATATCTATTAATGTTCGTCTAAGTATTTTTAATTGGATTCAGGCTCAAACTCGATCTGTCAATTCTATTAACTTATATTTTTTGTAGAACCTTAGTTCTTCAAACGATTTATGTTTACTGGAGTTATTTTTTACTAATATCTATCCACCCGCCATCAATTCATTCATTTTTATGTTCTATTTATCAAATTTTTCTTCTTTAAATATTACAACTCTCCAGTCCAAATTCTCAAAAGATTCCCAAACATAAATAATTTTAATATTTTGATCTTCATTATACTTCCAATCACCCAACAACCCCACCTATCCTCATCTTCCAAGTTAAAACCTCGTCTCTCACTAAAAATACCACTCCTCCTCCAACAAAACTCTCCACCACCAAATCCACCCACCCTAACATCCCTCCCACCCTCTCTCCTCCTTTACTCAATCCCTCCCACCACCTCCAATATCCTTCTCTCCTAAATCTCCATCTCTCCCAAAATCTCCATCCAACCCCTCTTTTGCTTATTCCACCCAAACCCACTCCCTTTCCAATTCCCTTCTTATCTCCTTATCTTTCCTTCTTCATTCCCTCCAGTATTTCCTCCTAATTTCCATTGGAATCCGTGAAGGAAAATAAAGGAATTCTTAGCTTTGGAATAATTAGGGCTTAGCTGTGGTTTTGGGTAAGTAAAATGGAGAGAAGTGGAGGATTTGGTGATGGAGATAAGAGCTTATTTGGCGGGAGAGGGAGGTATTGGAAATGAATAGGGAGAGTGGATATAGATTTGTGAGAAAGACGGAATTTAGAATTTTAGATTTGAGGTCGAGTTTGGGCTAAGGAAATTTATTTTGAAGGAAGGATTTGTTTGTTATTTTTATGGGGAATTTTTTGAGGATTTTATATATTTTGAAAGGTTCAAAAAAGTCATTGATTTGTAATATAAGAAGTTGAGATTAGAAAAACAGATTTAAGACATTAGAAAAACAATAGTAGTTCAATAAAGGAATTAAAAAAGTATAGAAGTAGTTAAAATGTAAAAGATATTATAGTAATTTAGTTTTAAATGTTGGTTTAAGTAAGCAAAAAATACAAAATTAATAAGAAGAGGGATATAAATATTTGGTAATTTTACAAAAATTTGAGAAAATCATATTTCAGCTCTGATCACATGTTTATAGAGCAACATTTCTCTTTCATTGTTATAAATGAATCAAATATATTCTATGATATTGTCAATTGCAATATTAAAGCAAGATCTTTATTCAATCCTAAATTAATAAAATTTTGATTTAATTTTGTCTTTTAGACACTCAAAAGCTTCTTTCAAACACTTTGATACCGAAATTATATAAAAACTTAAATAATAGTTTTTAACTTTAAATGCTATAAATTAAACACTTATTTATCTTATAAAGTATTGCTATAAATAGCTTGAATTCACATAGGACTTAGTTAGATTGAAAATTAGTATATTACTTAAACTGAAATAAACAGATATACAAATATCAATAGAATGTGCCTTAGTTTAGTTCTTCATAATAATCACATCTTTGTGTATTGTTTTAATCAAGATAATAGTAATAATCTTTGGCATTAATTTGATTTCAAGTTCCATTCTTGAACATAAATTATGTTATCAATCGCTTATCAAAATTCAGTATCTAATGTGCAGTTATTAATACTACTTCCAATCTTATCGAAGCACCTTTAAAGCGTGTAAGAAAATGTGTACAACTAAGTGACTCCGAAATAAGCAACTCATCAGCAAGCTCCTATTTTTTTAGATTTGATAAAAATATTTCACTAAATTCAAATTTATCCGGAATATGGTTATTTAGATAAAGCATGTTCTATCTGGAATCATTGTACTTCAATACATTCATAATACGTATGGTGTTTTATTAACTAAATCTTTTATGATTTAAAACTTGATTAGCAATAAAAAATATTTACAATTAAGAAAGAAACTTCAACAATTAATTTCTATAAAAGATATCTACTAACTATGTTTTCTTTAAATTCACTACTTATTCTCTTCTTATATATGATATAATTATCTGGTATTTGAGGTTTAGGATCTTCCAGAAATCTGATAGTCTTTACAAAATTTTTTCAGTTGATTTTAATAACAATTTCCCTATAAAAAGAAACTGAAAATGATCAAATAAGAAACTTCTAAAGTATTGTCAAAACCTTCTTCTTTCCAACAACCAACAAACTCGCCAATATTTTAACTAATGAGCAAGGTTGTTGATATTGGAAGGCTTTAGTAATACTTGAGAAGTTTCTCAGTATGGAGCACGTTAAGTTTCTTTTATTATAAAGTTTTATTATAAAATCTACAAAAACCAAACTTATTATAACTTCCCTTTGAGAATTCAGTTTTCTTGAGCTCTTGGACCTTTGCTCTAACCTTGATCTTGTGCAAACAAATTTTATAATTATAGAATTAAATCTATAACCTGAGATTTTGTAACTGAATTCAACCATTTAGTTGAGAATGTATGTCCTCTCTATTCTAAATAAGCAAAAGCGATTTAAAGAGGAAAGCATACATCCATATGATCTTTTAAGATAGTTATGATCTGGTTCTAATTTACTTCGACAGCTATTATCTTTAATTAAAATAAGCCTGAATGGCTACCTTACTTTTACTTGCTCTGGTTCTTTTTCAGATTAAATAATAAATCTCGCAAAAGTTAAAAGAAAATAGTCATTAGGTCATTTTCAGATTGACGACAATAATTTAAATTAAATTTGTGTAGACAAAACTGAATTTTCTATTATGGTTACTTGCCAAACCAACTTTCTGCTTTTAAAATCTTTCTCTATCTTTTGATTGTAAATGATTTAATCAGAGTTTATTTTGTTGAGACGAGTAATATGTTTTAGGAGACAGAAATAAAGTGTGGGAGCTGGTCATTGACAAACAAGATGTAGCTGAAGAAACCAAGGGCATCACTGGGTACTTATTTAACAATTTATCTTCAATTTAATAAAAATTTGTTTTTACTTAAAATACCGATGTGCAATTTTGCTGAAATACTTAGCTTTAAATTAAACTATTGTTTTGATGATGTAGATAACGAATGCAAATTTAAAATCTGCTTTGATTTAGATAAAATAAGATACTTTTTAGTTGTATTAAATATAAATATAGTAAGAATTGCTAATTTCAAAATAATTACTTCAAATGCAATTTAAATGAAGGAATTGAGTCCTTTTGCTCTAAAATAAAACCCTTTTAATAATATCCAAAATGAAAAAATAGAAGCCAAAACAACATTTAAGAAATTTTGTTAATATGAGAAATAAATTAAGCTCATGAAGACTTTGAAGCTAGTGATTTGAAAATTTTTTATTATTAACTACTTGGACCTTACCATTGTTGATAATCAAGTTCATATGAACAAAATGTGTATTCAAATGCAATTTTACAAAATTAACATTACTGTAGAGATCGAAGAATACCAGAAAGAAAACCAAGCTTTTCAAATCCAATAAATTTAACAAAACAAATGAAAAATTTCTCATCATTTAGAGAGAACTTTGTTGTGTTAAAATAATAACGATGATTCAGATAATATTGATGAAGAAGAAGTCAAGATTAAAACTAAGTGATTGAAGTGCAGGAGTAGCGAAGACTACGAAGATATTAGTTCTTTCATGAGCAAATCAATATTTTCGAATAAATTTCAACTGATTTGGGTTCTCAACATAACGTTTTGTCACACTTATCATATCCTATCGACATTTTATTTTATTGGTATCTCTGACTTTCCTCAAAATGGATGGCTGACACTCCAATTATATGCAGAGCTAATTGTGATAATAGACTTAATAATGAGATTCTACATTATGTACTTTTGACCTGAGGTATGGGATTCACTCTGGCTGCTCCACGATACTTTTGGACTGAACAGCAAAACTGGATTTCTGCTAAATTTGTTAGGTTCACTGCCACTGATTTTCATCGTTGTCTGATCTACATCAGACAGGGACATTCTGGGTTCCTTATTAATCTCATTGTTGAGAATTCCCAAATTGCTTAGATTTCGAGAAATATGGCAGATATCAAAGACCTACCTCAAAAGCGGAAAAGAAGGATTCCAAGGCTACTTCAGAGTATTCAGAGCGATATTCTCGCTGATTATTAATACTCATATTATTGGTTGAATTTGGCTAGTAAGACTATAATATTTTACAATTTATGCATATATATTTTATAAATTTTATTGTTTTCTTCATTCAAAAGGAATATTTTTCAATTTCAAATCAGTTTTCGTTATGTATTGAATTTACAAGAATCATAATTTGAATCATTTTTAAAAGAAAGATTATAATATTATATCCGTTTATTTAAAGTTTTAGTTCAGGTAGGTTGAGACCTATGTCTCGTTAAGAGCTCTTTTTTCAATATATTTAAATGTAGACTATCTGTTACTTAATTTAAGTTCTTTTAATACTATTATTACTTTAATATATTTCATTTTGCTAACATAAGTAATTGAAAAATCAGAATGGAATTAACAAATTAAATAGCTATAGTTGGAAGGGTTGATCCAAACCGAAACAACTGGATTAGATTCGACAGCCTCATCGCTCAGCCAAGCAATATTGAACTTTATGTTGATGCAAGCTTTTTTGTTGTCACTACAATGGGAGGGTGAAGTTATGGTAATATACTTCCAAGTACACATTTTGAAATGGGAATTGACATTTTCATTATGCTAATTGGAGCGAGCATGTATGCGAGCTTATTTGCTAACTTTGTTAAAGTTATTGAATACACGAATAGTAAAAGCATCGAGTGAAATAAGCTTCAAGAGCAAGCGATAAACTTTGGGTATCAATTATGCATTCCAGATTCAATTTTATCTAAAATAAGAAACTATTACAACAACTTGCGGATAAAATATAATGACTTACATGAGAGCATAAGTAATATCAAACAACTTCCAACATCGTTATCTTCTGAGCTTTTAGTTACTATTAATTCAAGTCTTATCACAAAAATCAAATTCTTCCAGTTTAGTGATCCGTTGTTCATTCTTTCAATAATTCGAGCAATGACTCCAAAGTTGTGAATGGCAGATGACATGGTAGTTGAGGTTGGTGAAATCGCTGAAGAAATGTACTTCATCAAAAAAGGATTAACCATCGTATATGCGACTGACAATTCGACTGTCATTGCATACTTGAGCGAAGGATCTTACTTCGGAGAGATTGGCATTTTGATCACAAAGATTCGAACTGTTACAATTAAAGCTAAAACAGATTGAATGCTATATGCTATTCAAAAGGATGAACTTTTAAAAATTTTAGAGACTTTTCCTGACCAGCTTGCATTTCTTAAAGCTGTTGGTAGACAGAGAATGCAAACAACTGATCCTGAAGATCTCATTGAGGATAAAGATAATAATTTCCAGTATCTTGTTGAACAAAACTCAATCTTAAATGAAGCTGAAGATTTGAAGCTCTTATTTATAAGAAAGTTTCAAATTTTAATCATAATGATTCAATAGCTTTGATGCAAAATGAATATAAATAAAAGAGCACAAAGGCAAAAATATCCATGAAATGCAACAAAGCAATATCCTGTGAAAGACAAGTTCATCATAATTCCATTCTCTCGACTATACTACATTTGGTGTATCGTTTTATTTACTGCAATATTCTATAATTTATTTATAATTCCGTTTACTATTGCTTTTGAATATTCATTTGACAATTTTATATATCCAATCGATGTGCTTTCATTGATAATATTTGCAGTTGATATTTTTATGTCGAGTAAGACAGGATTCAACGAAAAACTTGAAATAACTATTAATCTTGAAGAAGTATTCAAAAGTTATATTGAATCCCGCTTATTTTTAGATATTTTGTCAATTATTCCAATTGATTACCTTTCAAAGCTATTTACCACAAGCCAACAATTTATTGCATTTTGTCGAATCCTCAGAGTTTGAAAGTTTATTAAAATTATTGATTATTTTAATGTATGGAGAAAGTACTATCTTGGGAAAAGGAACTTTTTGTATATTGTTTTCATGATCTTTGTGTTTATCAATCTTGTTCATCTCAACGCCTGCATTTTCTATTTCATTGGCAAGATAGAAGTCGACAAACATGATCGATTCGATGGACAGTGTCTGTTCTCTGATATAATCAACAGAAACTTTTTGACTTTAAGTCCTGTACTTGAAATGAGTCTGTTTGAGAAGTACTGCCACTTCATGTATCTTGGAGCCTGAACTGTCGGAGGAACTATTTATGGAGACATCGTCCCATACGCAATGTCAGAGCAGCTGTTCAATCAAGTGACCACATTTCTGTCGAGAATTGTGGTTGCGTTCATTTATGCACAGGCTTCTGGCTACATTTCGTCAATTTACATGATGTACTCGAACCACATTGAGTCGAAGAACATGCTGATAGAATATCTCGAAATCCACAATATGCCTTCAGATGTGAAGAAGCGCGTCAATAAATACTATGAAATACTCTGGAACAACTTCAAAGGAGTAAATGACGATGATATTATGAATGATCTCCCTGAGAATATAAATAAAGAAATAAAGTTATTTGTATTTACCAGCTTTATTGATAATTTGATGATGTTCCCAAAACAAGACAACGCTGCCATTACATCTATATTAACAAGAATTAAAATCAGTATGGTTCCAAAAGGAGAATATATAATGAGAGAAAGGGAAATCAGAGATTGCATTTACTTCATCATCAGAGGCTCAGTGCTTATAGTCAAAGGTGATATTATACTTGAAACACTCCACCAGGGAGCAATATTTGGCGGAATGGCAATCGCTGAGAAAAAACCGACTGTGAGAAATATGTCTGCATTTTGAAAAACTCATGCTTGAATTGGAAGTTGATCAATAGATGACTATAATATTATATGTCATTCTTATCCTTATTTTGAGGAAGAGATTCAAAATGAGATCCAGAGGATGAAAACAGATAATTTAAATAAAATACTAAATCCAAAACCAAAATTATTTACAAATTTATTATCAAATTATGGATCAAAAAATATAGATGATGAATCAAGGTTGAATTCTGAAATGTCAAAAGAATCAAATAAATTTAATAGCTTTGAGTCAAGTCAATCGATTGCAAAAATTGAAGTAGAAAAACAAGATTCGAAAATAAAGTATAATGCTATTAAATCGAAGCATCAGTTAATTCGAGTAAAAAATAATATTAATTCAAATAATAACGATATGCATAATGAAGAATTTAATTCAAAATTTAATTCTATAATGAAGGACATAAGTCACTCTTCAAACTTCGAAAATCTAAACATAAAAGATATTCATGAGGAAAGTAAAGATAATCAAAATGAGGAAATGAAAAAATCAAAAGGCACACAGGATAAAAATAGAGCAAGTTGTAATTAGATTTGATCCAAATGAAATAATTAAAACCAAAATGCCAATCAAGATTAAGTTGAAATATATATTTGATACTATGAAAACAACTATACTAATATTGCTGCAGCTTTACAATCTTGTGTTTATACCAATTCAAGGAGCGTATAGGACAAGATTCAATATTTTGTTTATTACATGAGAAATTTTTACAATGATACTTTATTCATCTGATTTTATTTTTCTTTGAATAAAATATAAATAAGACTAAATTAAGCTTAAGCAAAATCAATAGCGAATCTACTTTAAACAGTAATATCATTTTAAATCCGACAGAGATACAGAAAAAGAAACTTAATGTACTCAAAGTGAATTTAGTTTTTTCATTTATATGTTGAATTCCATTTGCAATGATTTTCTCTTTTGCAAATATTGATGATCCGCTACTGATTATATATTTTGTAAAGTTGACGAGATTACTAAAAATCTGGCCTCTAAGGAGATTTTTTAACTATTGAAAGAGGTACTATTTGAATATGACCAGAATTATAGAGATGTTGTTTATGTACTACGTCGTTATTCATATTTTTGCTTGATCATTAATATGTATTGCTTATAGTCAGCCTGATATCAGAACAACTTGGCTGAAGAGACTTCCGACTCCACAGCCAACTGGAGTTAGACAGTATGCAGATAGGACTGGACTTTCAGATGTTTCAATTTACTGAAATGCATTTAACTTTGCAGTCAATACGCTTTCACACGTAGCAACTGGAGATATTTCGATGGTGACTTACCAAGAGAGAATCTACTGAGCTTTTATTATTTTATTTTCAACATTTATGTATGCCTTCTTATTCGGAAACATTACTTCTTTCGTTTCAGAGCTTGCTTCTCAAAAAATGTACTTTAAATTTCATAAAAGATATGAAAGTGTAATGAGTTCACTAAAAACAGAAGTTGTTCCGAAGCGAATAATTTTAAGTATTAAAGACTATTTTGATTTTACTTGGCTGAATACTCATGGAATCCCAATTATAGAGCTATCAAACAAACTTCCATCATGAATAAATATTGATATACTTGCAGCAAGATATTCAAAAGCAATACAAAACTGAGTTTTATTTAAAAATGAAAATAATGAGATTGATCTTCCTTTTGCAAATTCATTTTTAAATTTTTTGAAATTAAGAGTTTACATGGATGGTGAATTTATTATTATTGGGGGATCTTACTCAAGAAACACATACATCATGCTGGAGGGTGAAGCCGGCGTCTTCAGCTTCGGAGACAAGTTCATCTCGTTTATGAAGACCGGCAGCCACTACTCAAATGACCTCGACTCAGACGATGAGGATACATTCCAATACATACGGCCGGTGCACATTATCTCGAAGGGTACTTCGATTGTCGGAGTATTGACTATCAACATGTTAAACGAACTATACTTAGCTTATCCTGATTTTAAGTGCATCATGAGATCTTTAAATAAACACTTCCTTCTGTGTGCTAAGAAGCATTTGAAATAAATATTTGAAGTCAATTAATGTTGAATACAGCTTAAATTCTGTAATAAATCAAATGATAAATCATTTTTCTTATAGTACTTCTGAAAACTATGATAAAATTAGAAATAAATTATCCAGAATTGACACCCATCAAAATTTGAAATATGATATAAATTATATCCAAACGAATCAATCAATAATGGATAAAAGAAATTTTACCTCTTTTGAGAATAAAAATGAAAAATATCAAGAGAATAAGAACGAGGTAAAACCATTGGAAATGAACCAAAGTTGTTGATCTTGGTTAAAATTCAGCAAATCTTCAAAATTTATTCGAATATTAAATATTGTTCATTTGCTCAACCTGCTTTATATTATTACTTCAATTCCTTTAATGATAGGGTTTCAAATAGAAATGACTAATCCATTTATTGTGCTAGAAATAGTATCTAT
Source organism: Euplotes aediculatus (assembly GCA_030463445.1). Lineage (NCBI taxonomy): Eukaryota > Ciliophora > Spirotrichea > Euplotida > Euplotidae > Euplotes > Euplotes aediculatus. The sequence continues at coordinate 11,169 of JAQGFW010002013.1, forward strand.
TTCTATATCCCTACTTATAATTTTAATCAATTTCAGAATTGAAGTAATAAAGAGATATGGGTTTTCTATAAATTTGAAAGATGTTTTTATGTACTATCTTTCTAATGGACTAATATTGGATTTATTCGGACTGTGGCCTTTAAATCTTGCATTAGGAATTCCAAACTTAACTCAGCCATACTGGATTATTTTTCCCTTACGGATTATTAGATGAATTTGATGAATCAGAATTTTCTCCATCATCCAGAAATTCGAAATAACATATCAAAGGCATGGATACTTAATAAATATACTTAAAGCATTTTTATTTGTCTGCATTGTTTGGCACTTTATTGCATGCTTATGGTGGTTTGTAAATATTTATGTGGATAAAAGCAATAATATAACTTGGGTTGAATATGAAGGACTTAAGGATTCTCCTTTGCACGAGCAAATATTGTACTGATACTTCGATATTTTGAACACAGTTACCACAATTGGGTACACAAACTTCGCACCTGTAACTGATGTTGGGAAGATTTTCATTGCATTAACTATCAACAGTGGTGATGCAATATTTGCAGTTGGATTTGGACTACTCGCAGGTATTGTCACACAGTCGTCTATTTATGGGAGAAGCGAAGAATTATTTAGCAAAATGAACTCAATCAAAGAACTTCTTAAGGATAGAAATTGAGATGAAGCTCAAATCAAGAAAGTTGAGCAGTATTTTGGGTTTCTTTGGTACTCTCTTAATAAATCATCTGATATTATGATAATTAAAGAACTATCTGAACAACTTCCCTATCGGTTAAGCAAAGAAGTTATCTATCATTGAACTAAGGAACTTCTCGAGCCAATTTTTAAAAGTTTTGGATCTGAGAATCTAATCAAAGAACTAAGCGTTGTTTTAAAACAAGCTATTTACCTTCCAGGCGATTTTATTATACTTAGAGGAGACATTGGAGAAGAAATGTATTTCATTGCTGAAGGATCAGTCTATATTCTCGCAGCTAATAAAAGAACAGTTATCAATACCCTCAGTAAAGGCTCATATTTTGGCGATACATCCATATTCCTTGATTCAAATAAGAGGACTTCATACATTAATTCCAATAACTGAATTGAATATGTAAGAAAAACATCGAACAAAATTAAAAAACTTCTGTGTGGAGTAACTTCATTAATAATTTCCAAACTACCCACATTATGTATTGCTATACCTGCATTCTCTCCGTCCCTATTGTCTGTCATTTCACAAGTAAACCCTGCCAAGTTTTGTTCCTAGCCAGAGATCATTAAGATTCATACCTTCATAGTATGAAAAATTATGATCTTCTAGTTGTATTTACGCTTATTCTTGTGATTTCCATCGCTTTATAAAATTTTCTTGTATATCAGGTCATCTGTTAGTGTGGTATGTAATAAATACCGACAGCTTTTTACAGTGCTGCTTGTACAAGCAGATTTTAATGTACTGATCAGGTTTTGGATTGCATTAAAATTTTAGAATTAAGATGGATCAAAATTGAGACCTGAAATGATTACTTAGCTAAGGACGCTTCTGAGTTTGAGAGAATTTATTTTGATATTAAAATAGAATTTACATTCTCAAAACTAATTATTTTATTTTATTAAATTATCATATTGAATTAAATAATATAATAAGATATTCTATTAATTCGAAAATATAAAAGTAAATTTATTTTTATTTATTAAATATCTCTAATACATTAAAAATCACCAATTATTCATTACAACTATTTATTTTCATTTTCACATATATTATAAACCTTTTACATAGTAAGATTTATCTGGTTAGTTTAAATAAAAAATTGATTAAATATTCTATTATTCTTTTATATTTGACTTTTATGAATTTGTCTTAATTAAAGATAAATTAATGTATCAATGAATTAAGCTATCGAAAATTAAATATGAATTAGTTAGCGGCTGATATAATAATTCCCAAAATTATTATTTAAGCAGTTACCTCTTTCTCCTCCTTATTATCAATCCAAAGCTTCATCTTTATTATTTATTTACTCTTTCTATCCACTATGTCCTTGGAAAGCGCATTCGAAAATATCGAATTAACATATTTATCCAAATTCTTAATTGCAAGCTTCTCTAATTGCTTTAATTTTCTTTATCCTTTCAATTAGCCTATTACTGTGTGTCCAAAGGTTGATTTTGCAAAAAACACAATAGTATTTATTCATTGAGCTATAACCTAATCAATCAGGAATTTGAATAGAGAGATTCCTTCAGTTCTTGGTTGATCTCAACTTCCTCTGATTTCAGTCGATTTGCAATGTTGATCAGCTCCAGATCCTCGTCTGAATACCAGTGTATTTGAAATGCAAAGTAGATAGTCTCCTTCAAATTTTATTCCCGCTGGAATACGGCATATCCTTCAATGCAAAACTGTCCGTGGCCTTGGAATTCTCGGAACAACAAATAATAATTTATTACAAAAACTGGAGCATCCACTCTGCTTTTTTGTTAAAATATACCAAATTGACTTGATTATTTTGCAAAAAATTAATCTAATTTTTTTTACTTTTTATCAAATTTTAAGGATTTTTAAGCTTTGAGAATTAAATTTTATTATCGAGAGTGCGGTTTAAATTGAAGGAATAGCAAAAGTGAATAATAGAGAAGGATGTGTAGTTAAGATAAATTAAATTGCTGTGGTATTTAGAAACAGAATGAATATTTTTATTTGAGTGGAAATTAGATACAACATTTTAGAAACAAATTTGGGTCTTTTTATTTAAATATTATTTTAGAGATTTGCTTAAATATTTGAGTTTATTATATGAAAAATTTAATATTAATAAGAACTAAAATATTATTAATATTTAATTAATTTATATTTGTTCCGAAATCTTTTAGAATTATAAGAATATATATCCAATTTGTGAATATTTTAAATTGCAGAGATTTATATGGTTCTTTTTTAGTATTAAGAAAATTAGCTCAATTGTTTTTTTTATTTCATATTATGAAGATTAAAATTAATTAAATCTTCATTGAATGTACGAACAATGTAGAATCATTGAGTTTCTTATTAAACTTAAATTAGAGCTCACTTATTAATATCGAATACAGTTTTCATAATACTGGCAAAGTAAAAAGCTTACTAATTTTTATTGCTTAAATTTTTCAATTTTTATACTAAAAATTGTTCTTAACTAGATTCATTCAAAGAGAATAACTAGATATTTACAGGGTGGCACGCTTAAAATTAAAATAAAATTGGAAAAAAACTATCATAAGTCTGATTATTAATATTCTTAAAATTCTCATTTTATAATTACTTTCTTTATCCATTTAAATGCGTATGATTCTGTTTAATATTCGTAATTTTTAATTCAAAGTATTAATCAACTTTAAAGGTTTTTATGTATTAATGAATAACAGTTGCCAAATTATATATTTGAGGAATAAATTTAATAAGCATAACGATGAGTTAATGAAAACTTGATAATAAATGTATAAGTTGTTCCCATCATACCATGATTACTTTTCACTGAATCTAAATTAAAAACTATAGGAAAACATATCAATGCAATTGATTTTATAATAATCTGTTTTATATTAATTAATAGTTTAAAAAATATTTCATATCATTCATCCAAAAACATTAGTCGATGATTTCTATCTTGATCTACTCAATTTATATTTGAGTCATATTAAATTCAAATTTTAATACACTAAAATAAATAAGTTTTATTTTTAGTTAAAAGTTTTATTTTATCATCCTTTATTTCGTAACAAACAGTCATTTTTAATTATTTCGTTCAAAACAACGAGAACTCTTCTCTTAACCTATTGAATATCGATCCTCTTTTTCAAGAATCCTCTATTACCAGTCGTAATAACTAAAACTCATTTGCTATATTTTTTCAGTAGTTGAATTCGACCATTCAAAATGCTAAGTATTCATAAAATATCTAATTCAATCAATTAAAAAGTATCAATAATAAATTGCATAGTAAGCAATACCTTCTATTAATTTTTAACAGAAAGGACAAGTTATAAAGTCCTTGGTATTCTTTTTCCAAAAGCTTCAAAAGCAATTTTACAGTCCGCGCAATTTCATCTTTATGAATTAAACAAAGTTTTAATGTGAGTGATTTTAATGCAATCTCTATTCCCAAAGAAAAATGAGGAATTGCAGTAGCTAAAATCATTGTACTCTTAAAATATATTTCCTTATAATAGCAAATTAGGTTGCCCATGTCTCTACAAGTTAATTTGTTTTTGGAATTTAAGCCGAACACCTCAAGATTTCTAATTTATTATTTTTGTGAGTTTAATTTAATATTCTATAGCCAATTCGGTACTGTGAAACATATGTCCAGGCGGAGAGCTTTTGCAATATACTCATCTTGCTAAAGAAAGATGTTGATCTTATTAAATAAAGGTTTTCCATCTGTAGCTGATGATATTGTCAATCAAACAGCAAAACGATATTTTGAAACTAATAATAATGAGAAGAATGACAGTAATATAAAGAAAGAATCTATTGCAATTGATAAGCAAATCAACAAGTAAGAATTCATTAAGTTAAACTCAAAACGTTATAATTGTTTTGTATCAATCAAATTATAAGTATTGAACTAATATGGAGATCGTTTGCAAGAAAGTTATTAATCATTATCAAAAACAACTGCATACAAAAGACAGTTGATAATAAAACAATTGTTTTTATTTGAAAATGATAGGTGATTATTATAAATAAATTATCAAAGTTGAAATAAATGAAAAGTTTAAAGATTCGAATAATCTGATCAACTTTCAATTTAAAGAAAGTCAAAAAGCATTTTCTTTTTTGCTTATGAAATTTTAAAGATAATAGCTGGGGATTTCTTTACTTTAATTGGATTTGGAACTTTAATTAAGGTGATGAAGCTGGTACTGAAATAGACAAAGGATTATCACAATGTTCAAAACCATTTAGAATTACTTTTATTTTATTTTAATATTTTATTTGCTTCAAGGGGTTTATTTCCCTTTCATCTAATAGTAATTTATTGATATATCTTAAATAAAGTTTATTGAATAATCGATTGTATACAAAGTTGATACTAAGTTTATAATTTAAATAATTAATTTGATTTATATTTACTCTAATAATATATTTTATTAATCATTTATTTTAGTTTATATCAAAATTGCTATTTCAATAGCTTGAGATAATTAAATGCTTTTTGAAACTTATAAAAA
>JAQGFW010002024.1:0-14606 GCA_030463445.1 Euplotes aediculatus
AAACCCCAAAACCCCAAAACCCCAGTTAGTTAAATTTTAATTGAAATAAAATTGGTATTTTGATGTTATGTATAAATTAAAGAATTATTAAACTAAGACCGACTATAGTCCGTATTGGTTATAACCCTTGATCAATCCTTGGGGTATTAATTAATCTCTACCTGAGCATATTGCTAAGTATATTCAAGTCACATTATTTATCCAAATATTGAATAATAGACTGGCAACCTTGACTACTGGTGTTAACTTCAGTAGGTCATTATTTTTAAGATTCATTTGTACTCTGAAATTCAAATATTGACGCATTATATAAGAATGGGCCAAATGAGTGAATAAAGTGCTTGGTTCATTACAGTTGTTGATGTCAACATGGCTTGGTTGTTTATTTCAAACCTTGCACCTTTACCAAGTGGCAGGATCTAATCATTCTTGCATACTTAAATATCAAATGGACATTAGTTATAGAAATTAGCCATCAAATAAATTACCCAGTATGTTAATTTGATAAATTAAGTAATTTTATTTAGATTGAAGTTTGATTTAATATTATTTGACTCAAGATGAACATTCAAGTTCATATATTAATTTTTCAACAACTCAAAACTCTAAAATGATTCAAAAGAGGATAAAAGAAGAGTTTAGAGAGAATATAATAAAGAACCTAAAAACTACAATTTTACTTACGAAGACCAGTATACAGGAGAGTAAGATGGATGTATTCAGATCGCAACACAGTTAATGTGTTTCTGAAATTTATTTTAGTTATACATGTTTTAAGTATTATTTACTGAAACATATCTATTTACTACATATAATAAACATTAATTCGGAGTAAGCATTAGCTCAATGAGAGATTGTGCTTTATCCTTCAGAAATTATGTTATTTCTTTCGAGATTACATTTTATCCTTAAAGTTTGCTTTTTATCTGCCAAATTAAAAATAAATAGTAAATGGGTATAGATATCGTAGTATGAGACAAGCAGAGACATGCTATTCATATTTCTAAATATATAATTTTGAACTCAATAGTGTTTATCATTTTTAAGATTTTTTTTTATTAATATGTGAGAGCTTAAATTTTATATTGAGTAGAATTATTTAATATATCCAGATAATATATTTTTTACATTTATTATCATAATATTTTCGTGTTAAATATTTTTGAAAATTTATGAACATATTAGTGTTTAATTATACCAAGTAAAAGTATAATAAATTAACGATTTTTTATTTAAAAAACTGCAAAATTCATCTATATAATTAAAAAAAATCCATACAATAAATTTTCTCAAGTAATCTAAACTCAGGATTGATAAATTACGTATTAAGTGATAAAAATAGGTAAACATCCAGTCTCCATCCATCTCATATTCAAGCATTTCCAATCTACTTCCTCACAATTTTTGTACATTTATTTCCTCTACCTCTGATCTATTTGTCTCCCATTGAATACTTTTACAAGTAAATATTTAATCATTCAAAATTCATTGCAGATCTTTGCTAATAAAAATATTTCAAATGAATATTCCTTTCAAAAGACATTCTTGAGGCCAAATAGTGTTTACGAAGTTTTTAGAATGTGGTTGTGGACTGAGATCATTATCGGAGGCTTTGGGGATGAAAATTTGGGTGTGATGTTGAAGTTGCGAAAGAGGGATTGACTTTGTTTTTAATTACACTGAAAGTTATTTTAATATGCAATTTAACTTTAAATAAATTTCTCGCTAAAATGCTAATAAAAGAACTTTTAAATAAACTTAGTATTAGGTGTTAGAAACGCTTATGCTAAGATTACTTGACAACTCTTGCTAAACTCTAATCAAATAAAAACTAAATGTATTGGCAAATTAAGTGACTAAATATTCATAGACCATAAGCTATCAATGTTCAGCTCAGTTAGTAAGCAAATAAAAATTGCAAGCATATTCAAACAATAATGACTCTCAAATGTAAACAATTTAGTATTACTTCTTGCCTTTATACTCGTATTCCTCCCACTTGTTCGTCTACAGAGTATAGAGTTCCTAATCCATGTTTTCTTATGCAATATAATATCTTATTGAAGACCCCATCTTCCTATTGTGCCGACGTCTACGTTTGTATGAGTTGCTAAATTCTTTTTGCGATTTTGTCATCAGAATCATCCAATTGGCCTATAAACTTGTCTCCATTCTTGTCATACAAGGCTCCTTCACCATTAAAGGTGCCTTCTATGTACTCTCCAATATAGTAGCTTCCGTTATTATAGATAGTTCTCCCTCTGCCATGTAGTTCCCCATCCTTCCAATATCCCTCTTTGATATCTCCATCATCCCGTACTTGTATGCCAATGCCGTGTGGAGTATCATCAGTTCCTTCTTTCACCTCTCCAATGTAAATACCACTATTATATTTATCAATGCATGTCTTGATGTTGTCTGTGGTGCAGGTTGGTTGTCCGTAGTCGAACTGTCCCTGTCTCTTGTATACACGTGATGTATATCGAGTGAAGTAGTATCTAAAGAAGGAGTGAGATGGTGGTGGTTTGTGCGAATATTGAGCAATAACAACAGAGTAAAATATAATGGCAAGGTTCAGCATTAAGCAGTACTGCACATTGATCAACATTTATTATATTTACACATTCAATTTTATAACTTCTGTTGTTATCGAGATTGTGTTTCAAGCAAAATAATTGCAGTCAAATTGAATAAGTTAGCAGTTCTATTAATTGTTATTATTTTTTAATCTTTTTTTCATTTAAAGTATTTATTAAATAAAGAAAAATTATTTCTTTATATAAATTAAAGTAGTTAATTCAAGTTAAAAATGTAGAAATATTGTATTTTATTAATAATTTTTAAGAGTTTGCTGATAAGTTTCAAATATTTATTTTAAGTGAAAATATAAACTTTCGTAATATTATTTATTGAGAATAAACATTTTATCTAACTTCAATATTTATTTAAAGGCAAATCTAATTACATCATATTTTTATTGAAATTTTTATAGCATTCATATTTTATAATATTTAATTAATTTAAATTATCTTATTATTAATTCTTCTTCATATTTTATCAACTTTTTTTTTATTTTGCATTTTAATGAGATTTTTTTGTTTTTTACTATAAATTAATCATAACCCTTACATAAAAGTAAATTATATAATAAATAAAATTAAGAAAGTATTCAATTATTGAATTCTAAAATTGTGATTTTTAATAGAGCATTGACATTTACTACTTTTAAATAACAATATTGAAAATAATGTTTAGTTTAGCTTAAGTTTATAATATTAGGGGAGTACTAATTGATCTTTTATTTAAATAAATTAATATAATTATTTAAAAATAAATAGGGGTTTTGAGTTTTCGACTCCTAAAACTAAAGATTGCGACTATCTCCAAAGATTCCAGATAACTCATCCATTCATAGTGCTAGTATTCTCTGATGTTAAAATTTTCTTGATAATTAAGTCTAATAGATGATATATAGATTGAAAAGTATATGTTTTTCAAAACAAGTATAAATTCAAAAATAGTTACTAATATATTTAACATTCTTTGTAATTTATGAATTGTATTGTTAAAGATATTAATGTTATTATTTCTATTGAATCTATTATTTCATTGAGAGAAAGAAATCAAAATAAACGTGAAATTAATGATTTTTTATTTTAAATTAAAAAAGTTACATAAAAATCTGAAGATATTCAATTTAATATTTATTCATTTTTCAATATTTAGAAAAGAAAATAGCTTTCTGAGTTTTAAAATTTTAGATTAAATCATTATTTTATCATACTCTTATTTTATTTAGCTTTAAGCTAAAAAAAATTTATATACTTTAAATTTAGAAGGGAGTAATTCTTATAAGTAATAATTAATTAAAAAATAAATAAAACAAAAATCATCAATAACTAAAAATAAATAGAAAATTAAATCAAGTAGAATTAACTTTTTAAAGCTCAACATAAAATATTTTTAGTATGCTATTCAATTTATTTAATTTTATTTGAAGCTCTTTTAAACTTTGTCAATCTCATCATGCTTTTAAGCATTTTTGTTGCAATCCTACTTAATATTTGCAAATATTTCCTATTGAATTTAATCGTGATTATAAGCAAATAAATTATTTAAGAGTTGTTGTCTCTATTAACTTGTATGCTAAAATATTTGTAACTTTAATAATTATCCATTTTCAATATTAATAATCTTTTAAGTTCTTTTTATTTTTAATTTAATGAATTTAAGAATTCAACTAATTTTAATTCTCAAGTCTTCATTAAAAATAAATCAAATATAAATTTTAAAAGAGAGAATTCTCTCTTTGAATAGATAAAAAAAAATTGATTTATAAACCATTTAGTATACATTTACTTTCTCTATATTTGCTAAATAAAAAGGAGTATGAGAAATGCAAACTGTCTATTTCTAAAAACTGTTAAAGACGTCTCTTCATTGACTCATTGTTGTCCTCTAATAATCCTCAGCACCCTTAGACTATGTTTGTTTAAATCAAATACTTGTTTTAATTAATAAGCATTACATAAATTGTTTGTCTAACTTCAATAATAGTATTTCCGAAATATTTTCAACATTGCCAAACTTCCATTTACCATTATTTATTCGTTATTCAAGATCATAAAGCAATGATCCATCTTTATTAAAATAACAACTAAAACCATTTATTTTTTAGCAAACAATACAGAGTATAATAATTTTTCATCTTTTACTTATGATCAAGATGCAAAGATATTTTATTTTTCATTATTGTTGATGAGACTTAACCTATTTCTCAAAATAATCTTGATTTTTTTAAAGAGAAATAATCATTCTATCAATTTTCTTCACATGATCATAAACAATTGGAATAGTAAAAGACAGAGTTATTAAATAAATTTATAATTACATTCAAGAAAGTATTGCAGGTGAGCTCAATACTTCCCTTAAATTTACTCAATTTCCTTCAAATTTAATATGATTAGGTGTTTTAAGCCTCTTTATTTTACTCTACAGTATGAACATGAAAATTCTATATTTTCTGATAAGTTTCTATTTTGCTTTTTCTCGATCTCATCACTTCTAATATATGCTCGATTTTTCTCAGAAAATGTCAACCATTGTCTCTCTTAAATATGATAATAATCTAGCTTTATTTTAATATTTGCAAACTATCTATTGATTATAGTCATACTCTCCATATTCCCGATAGTGGGGTAAAGTATAAAAAATTTTTGAAAGTCTATTTATGAAAAAATTATACTGCTTATCATAGATGAACATTTTTAAAATTGACTTTAAAAATTTGAAAATAGTAAAACTACCAGGGATGAGTTTATAATCAAGCAACAAAGTAGTAGTACTTTTCATTTGCATGTTCTCATTCAACAAAGACATCAACTGAGTTTATTAGGAATAATTTGGTGTTTTAATTTTATTACTACAATATCGGCAACTATGCGCTCAGTCGAAAGTTTTTCTCAAAATTAAGGAGCAACCTGTGTTAGAAATTCAATAGATAACATCAAAATATTAAGAGTGATCTGCAATCAAAACAATCCAGAAGACTACAAGAGAGATAAATAAAAACATCAGATACTCTGTATATAAAATCGTTGCTTTGAAACAATTAGCGAATAAAGTAATCGAGATGTGAAAATGATTAAAGATTGCAATGTTTAAGTACATATTCATTTAAATTTTTATTTCGATTATTGTTTAGATAAATTACTTTGCACAAAAACTAATTTGAGAATATTGTTATTTGAGAGCAGGGGTAAGCAAAGATATATTTAATTAGAACTTCAATTTTACCTATATAGGTAAAACTATAAAAATATGATGTGTATAAATACTTGCTAAAGGAATTTAGTCAAACTGATATTAAAAAATGAATCTTATATCATTTGAATGAAATCTAATAAGGAAACTAATTTCACAATTGATGCTTATTAGTATAAACATTAAAACCTATACATTCATTTAAATTTGAGTAATAAACGGATATTTTAGCTTTCTTGAAAATTAGTCATTTTAAATAAATTTATTTAAATTTTAGACAAAGCAAGAGGCTAAAATCCTGCTCATTACTCAAGTATAAATGAAATAATATTGAGTCAATTTGATTCAATCAAAAAGAATTAGTAAATCATATAACAACTCAATATAACACTTTATTGAAACATAAATCTAATCAAAATATTTATTGTCGAACAAATTTTAAAGAAAGTTTAAATAAAAAAAACATTAAAAAAGACACAATATTGTATCGGAATAAATAAGTATCAAAAATATGAAATTAAGTGTGCTTGATTTTATATTCACTTCAGCAGAAGTAAAGGACTTTAAAATATTAAATAAGTTCGAATCAGACCACTTATCAATAACGATTACAATGAGCATCATCATAAATTCCAAAATATAAAAACTTTGAACATATAAATTTCAGGTATCGCTGATAAAATCATGATATAAATGATTCAAATATAATAAATAATAGTGATCATGATATTATATAAAATGCAATATATAAATAGGTTGCAAAGCTATATAAATTAGACTTGCTTTTAAACTACAACACAAAATAAATAACTTACTTGATTATAAAACTGATAAAGAAAAAAATTGCATATAGACAGTATGATTTGAGAGTTTTAGAAGCCACATAGATGATTTGGATAAAAGTCTATTATCAACGAATCGATCTGGTCATTGGTTCTTCATTTCTCTCCGCTCATTTGTTTATTGTTTCCTCTTTTAATGTCTCAATTTTCGACTTTAAACTATTTTACCAGAATTTGGTTTATGGACATCAATATTCAATTCATTAAAGGAAAGACACTAAAGCTGAACAGACACCAGACCAAGATGAACAACAACTAGGAACATCAGATCCTCAAAATCCGTAAGTGATCTATAAACACAAAAGCAGGGTTGTTGGGGATCAAAATTAAAAAGTGAATATTCGATGCAGAGGAATAAAGCAAGTTAAATGATACAATAATCTGTTGTTTATGATACATCGAATTGAATTAATTTTTAATTAATTTACATTGAAATCGTCAAGTAAAGATTTGAAAGAAATAAACAACAAGTTTGGGATTTAAATCAGAAGAACAATTTAAAAATAAAGATATTAGAAAATTCAATATATGATAGGATAAAATAGTTTTTTAAAAGAAAATATACAAAGTATTGCAAATATATCAATACATTTTATGAAATCTCGGCTGACTTTACGAAGTAAAGAATAATCATAATGCTAAAAATCGTGAGTATGAAAATAATTTCAATACTCCCAGAAGCTAAAAAAATATTTGCATTATTAATTTTATTCAATTTTAAAAATGAAACAAAGATTACTCAATTTATAAAACTTTAAAATTGTTTTATGAAGAATTATAAACCTGAACAAATATCAAAGAATTAATAGAAAATTAAATTATAATGAAAAAAGATTAGAATAATATCAAAGTCAAATAATTTTAGACTTCGTATTCTTTGATTTTCATTATACCTATAACTCTGTTTCTTTTATATTCAAAAAAATAAAACTTTCGAGATACCTTTCAATATAAGAAGATTAACCAAAATATACTGAAGAATTTTACTCTGGATTAGGAATGAGTTCAAATTACAGCTAGAGAAAGACAAATGAATAGATCAAGACTTTGCTCAAAAGATCCTAAACCTCTATACAAATTTCTTACTAGATCTGATGATAATAATTTACTTCATTTTCCTCTGATACAAAGATGATATCGCCAGAAAATATATTCTTGAATTAATTGCAGATTGACAGGTTGATAACAATATTAAGATATTGTTTGTTCAAAAAAATCATTAATCCTAAAAAGTCCGAACCCTTCAAAATTTTTGAAGAAAAGAAAAATAATTGCATTTCAAAATAAATTAATATATTCTCAATGAATTCTTACTGGTACTAAAATGTTTAAATAGCTTAATTATTAAAATCGAACGAACACAAGCAAAAATTGGAAAAAGCTGAATAGAGTATATCAAAGAATATGCAGGTACCCAAATCATTTATTGATTCAATAAAATACATATTTTATAGTTTATAAGACTATTATTAAATATACATTATAAAAAGTAGGAAAAATAAATTAATGATTTAGAAAACATATAATAACAAACTGAGCTTGATGCTATAATTCGGAAGAAGTTACTTAGAATAAAATTTAACATTTAAAACAGCTTCAATTTAGCACATTGGACTCTATGATTTCAAATGGCAAACTAATGATCAAATTAATTAGATTTCTTCCCTAAGATATTTCAAATTAATATTAGGATGACTATGCAGAATAGTCTAAGATTATAAATGTGAATTATCTAATTTTATAGCAAGTTTGGAATCAATTGAAGACTAAAATTAAAGCAGAAAATAGAGAAATTTTGATAATAAAAGAATTTGTAAGATGACATGAGCTTTAGTAGACTGATATCGACCTCAAGCATTATAAATATAAAGTATTAAAAAAGTAATAAGAAGCAACATTAAGAGTTTATAAATATATTGATTGGAAAAATTTTTTTTATTTAATCTAATTGATCTCAATAATTAATAAGCTAATACTATTTTATTAATAAAATCATATTCAAAGTTAATTCTGGTTCTTAAACAAGAGTCAACTCAAATTTTTGCTTTCTAGTTTAAAATTCACAGAAGAATTTTATTCTTCCATAAAGAAAATTTTGAATTGATTCTAATTGTAGAACGAGGACTAGTTTTATTATAGGTGTTAAACATTTAATAATTTTAATAAAATATGTTAGTGACTTAAAATTAAACAAAAAAGCATTCTGTGACTCTATCGCTTATTAAGTCGCACTCATTCACTTACTTAAATTTATTAGTCCAATAAGAATCCAACTTGAGGTTGTCAATATAAAACTGTTCATCTCTGAGTTTGAGTTGTTCTATAAATAAAAATGTAAGCAATTTGAAAGGAGATTTGATAGCAAACTAGGTTTGAATTGCATTTACAACTAATTAGAAACTAAAATGTGTTCGAGATTTTTATCTAATTAATCAAGCACGAATTTATGAATATAACATAAGCACGAATTGCACTTTAGAAAGCAAATATTTCTTGTTTCAATTGGTTTTTCAAATACAGTTAGGCTATTCTTATTAAAACTTATAGTTTCGAATAGTATGTAAAGATTTTGAATAATAGTTTTTTTGCAAAACTTAAATAATTTTAGATATAAAATATAGCAAATTATCTTCTGTAATAATTGAATTTTAAATCAAATTTTACTTTTATTTGAGCAAGGGTTAATATTTGAAACATACTTTAAGAATTAATTTTACTAAAGTGCATAATTTTAAAGAAAGAAGTTTGAGTTACTAGTTTGATTATCTCAATATCTTTTGCTTGAAATTGCGAATTGAATGTTTAAGTTCATAAAATATCATTAAAATGCTTTTATATTATTAAAAATAATTCGACACTTCATTTGAAAATATGCTTTGTAATAAGAATAAGTTCATTCTCATTAAAAAAAATATTATAAAGAGGTAATTGATTTAAAACACCTTAAAAGTAATTAGAGACTTCGGGTAAGTGAGTTGGTTTTTATTGCTTTCTCTCTTAATCTCTCCTTTGTGCTAGTTTTTTGGCATTAGCATTATGTGTAAACTGCTGTGAATGATTTGTAAGTAAAACTGAGCAAAAATTAATGAAAGACAATAGTTTATAAATATTAACATTTAAAATTCTACAAGAAACTTAATATCAAACAAAAATTTGTATGTCGAGTGAAAATCAAAATGTAATGTAAGAAAATAAACTTATTTCTAAAAAATGTGAATGTATACTAAAAATGAATATATCACTTAAGATATCAAGAAATAAAGCATAATAGGCAAGTAATAAATAAGATTTGCAAAGTATGCATAATAATCTGAATGAATGGATCATTTTTGTTCTTTTTGTCAGTTGGGTTTATAAAGAAGCATAGAGTTGCGGATCTTGTCGTTTGGGTACAACACAAAGCTGAGACTGTTTGAACAACAAAGCTATTTACTGAAACTTGGGATTTGGTTCATTCTTTAAAAGAATTAACTATTTTTATAATTTATTTAAATTTTAAAGGGTTTATATTATGTTTTTTAATAGATTTGTTTTTTATTATTATCATATGATTTTTAATATTATTTATTATTATTAATTGTTTTTCGTTCCTATTTGAAATCATCACTTTCAAAATTTTTAATTTATATTTTATTCGTTTAATTTTTGGAGCATATGGAGGAATTGTAAATTCTACAGATTTTAGCTTTTTAAACAATTGCCTAAATTTCTTTGTTTTATTACTTTACATTTTCATTTATTACAATCATTAACTTTAATTTTGATTTTTATCTACTCTTTATCCTATTTTTTAATCAAGTTATAATACAAACATTATATAGGATGCTTCGTTTGCTGAATCACTTTTAATTACAATATACAATTCTTTGTTCAATTGTGTCGTAATAAACAACATTGCATAATAAATATAAAATAACAATGTAACTAATTGTAAAATGCATCGCCATGTGAAAGCGAATATCAATCTATGAATAAACTAACTGATAATTACAGGCGAGGCATTATAAAGTTAGTAGTTTATTTATGATAAACTCTATTGCTCCAAATAAAACAAGAAATTTTATTTCATTTTTTGCCCAACATCCAAAACTTTTATCATCTCATTAAAAGTAGCAAAGATTCTATGAATTAATAACCTATTGATGTTATTAATAAAAGGATTTTTGACAAATGAAGAATTATTTTGAGTATAAAATTTATAAGATTAAACCAAATAAGTATAATATAATAAATTTGTAATCATTTTTGCACAAAAGTAAATGATGGATTTCATAGAAAGGATAATACGTAAATAATCAAAGTAAGAAAGTATTGAACTTATAAATCTGAAATGTATCTGCGTTCAGTGTTAGGCAATCTAAAAATATAGCAACTAACGAATCTTTGCAGAATTTTAGCAATATTCTAATAATAGAGAACTCGATGTACTTTCAATACAGACAAATAAAACTGAGTTAAGATATTGTTTTTGAATCTATTTTTAATTCAGTAATTTTTTAGTTTTCAATTGCAATAAAAACCTCCATTATTCATTTTTAGATTGAATATACTCTCCATCTTTGCTGATGACTCATAGTACATATTAGCGATGTAGTTTTTCAAAAATTTCAGCATGATCCAAGGCAATATCTTCGAACTCAATAATTTTATCTTTTAAATCTGTTATATTTTCTAAGTCATTTAATACCCGTTCTTTTAAATGTTAGGTATTCTTCATTACTTCCATCATTTTCCAATTCTTTATATTTTCTTTATCTATTGCTGCTAGCCAAATAATCAAACTTTCCTTTATAACTTTTAAATAAGATTAAGCATTTTGTTCAAACTACTAAAAATAATGTTTTGAACGATAAGTCGAATAAAAGATTTAAAGAATAAAAATTTTCAAACTTAAACACAAATATTAATTTAACTTATTAATATTTTTTGGTTCTAGTCTCAAGTATAAATTAAAAGTGTTAAAAATAGACATATTTAGTTTTAAATGAAACTAATTTACTAATGTTTTTAGAATCAATTTTTTGAGAGTATCAGACTAAGATTATTTTTTACATAATTAATAAAATTTATTTTATTTTATTGGCTTTAATGAGATATATAAAAGCACATTCAAAAACGTAACTATACTTGTATTTATATATTTGATGAAATTAGATATATAAATTTATATTTATAAATTGTATTTAATAGCTACTATTATAAGGTTGTATAGTTCATCAAGATATAACAATGAGAATAAATAAATATAAATTACATAAATCAATAATAGTGTAATTGATTTATTTAAAGACCTTATATTTAAACATTATTGTGATTTTCTTACCTAATACTTTATCTAATTCCTCTTGGTTAATAAATCCTTTTCCTATTTGCTCGAGTATATGCTGCAACATTTTATTCAGAGAATCAACAGTTTCCGTCATCTTTCTTACCTTCTAAATAAAATATTACGTTGGAGTCAAAATAGATTAAAAAAACTTGAAGAGATTTCAGTTTTAAAATTGCAAGCAACCAATCTTCATTAGTTTGATTATTATTGCAAAGAGGTTTTTATATGATTATAAATAAAAACTTTGCTTAAAATCCCCCCACTTTTGCTCCAATTAAGTGAGATTATGAAAAATCAAATTGAGTTAATCAAAAGTCAGCTGATTAATGCCAAAACTTTATATACTTTTTGTTTGTAAGGTTTCAGTTGAACTAAGCCTAAATTTTAAGAAAAAATGCAACAAAGAGAATTTTTATGAGTAGAATAAAAGAATAAAATCATTCTTTTATAAGAGTTTCAAACATTAATATAATAATTTGATTATTATTGAAGATTGTCACAAAATGAAATGCAACTACATGCTTCTTTTTTTAAAAATAATATATCATAATTATGACAAAAGAGATTGATAAACATTAATTGATTTCGTAATCATTTCATATTAAACTTTTAAGAATCAAATATATTTTATTTAAAATTCATAAAGGTTAGACTATTTTTAGAATCTTTTTAATCATTTATCATAGAGTTCAATAGCAACAAAATATTAATTAGTCTCTCTTTATAATGTCAAACATAACTAATGGTATTTTTAATTAATTAAGACTTAAGGCAGCTATCAAGCGATAAAGTTAAAATTAGATGAAATGAATATTATGGAATAATTTGAGGTAGTCTTATCACTACTCTAATGCTAATATTTAACAATAAAATTTTCCTACTTACATTAGTTCAAAAAAGATTACATTAAGAATTGTAAAAGTATATAAAAATTGCTAAAGTTTTGAATTTTTGTTCTTATCAACTATTCATTATTATAAGCAAAGCTTGTTATGATTCATGTTTAATAATAAATAAGTTAAACAGACTCTACTTCAAATTAATTTAAAAATAACATTCATTATCAATTTCATTAAAGATGAATTACTTAAAATGAGTTTTGTGTCTTTGGGAAGCAAAAAGAGTACTTTAAGTAAAACTAAGAGAATATTGGGTTCGTCCTCACAACAGTTTCCAATGAAAATAAAAGATTAAGAACTTCCAGAAAAAATATGAAGTTTTCATAAAGGTTGAGTTTTTACTGTTTGTAACATTCTTCCTTCACTTAAATTAATAATATAGGATAAGCTATTTTCTAAAAATGAGCATGAAGGACTTAAGTAAAGTAAACTATTTTAAGCACTAAAACTAATTTATCAATTATCTATAAGTTGGTAAGCATAAGAGCCTCATAAATTCAATTTAAAAAATTTACTTTATGGTTTATAATAAAAATTTGGAAGAAAAATTAACCATTAAATTTTATAGAAAAATTTTAACTTAAATTGAGTTATAATCGAACTGAAAAGAAAACCGTTATTAACCTCTAAGTTGATTTAAGATCCTAATTTTTTGTGAATATGCAAACTTTTTAATATTAAAAATTAGTATGAAGAATTAAGTAAATTTTTATTTTAAGTTATGAGGAATAAAAAAATAGAAAATTTTAAAGTAATATTTAATCATTTGGGAGTTTAGAATATGATTTGTGCATTATTTTTAAGTAAATTTTCTTAAAGTAAAAGAGACTATGATTAAAAATAATTTTAAAATAGTACCTCGATGAAAGTCTCAGTAATTTTGCAATTGTTCTTTATTTTATTCTCAAAATCTTTAAATAATTCATAAGATTGAGTAGGTATATGAATCAGCTGATAATCTTTCCCGTATATACGATCAGATATTGAGGGAGTGGTGTTTTCCTTTACCTCTTCTTCAAGTGGGACTTGTTTACGTGAATTATCAATAACCTGAACTAAGGAATCACTTTCAATTTTATTTCAAACTTCAGGAATCATTGATAGGATCTTAAAAATAGTGTTTCTACACTTATCGCAGTCATCTTTAATAAACTTAAGATCTTCGTACTTCATTTTATTAGTCTTGGTCTTTAGTTTGCTTAGTCTTGAACATTTGGATGTCATACTTTCCAATAAATTCTTTAGTTCTTCAAAATCTTCTTCAATTAGTCCTTTAACTTTTCCATACAAAATAGGATCCTTTTTATCATTTTCGATATGAAAGTAGTCGATTTTTTCTTGAACGTGAATTAGATGTCTTTCAAGTTCCTTCACCACAATTTTATTGAGATTTTTATTGTGTTTTAGATTGACAGAAGGTTGATTATGAGAGCCAAATTCTTCGAAATGGAGTTCACAGAACAACTTAGATGGAGTTTCTTGATTTCATTCAGAAGCTATTTTTGCTTGCTTATCACAGTGATCACATTGTAAATGATCGAATCAGGTTTTGATAGTCTTAGTGATTAACTTGATATCTCAGAGCTTGATTAGGTGAGTCTCGAATACAGTTGCCTTAAAAGCTTGGCATAAATCAATATTCTTCATATTTACAAAGTCTTCTTCTTTCTGCTGACACATTTCAGATAAAGACTTTTGGAAAGTGTCACAAATTGTACTAAATAGTGAGTGAATTCCCCTTATTTGATTTTTAATCATCATTTCCTCATTTTT
>JAQGFW010002039.1:0-10055 GCA_030463445.1 Euplotes aediculatus
CCCCAAAACCCCAAAACCCCAAAACCCCAAAACCCCGACTAAATTTTTTAATATTGAAATAATTTAAGTATTAAGTGTAAAAAATTATAGAGAAGTTTATGAAAGTATAAAGGGCAAATTATATTTATAATATGATAAAATAAATCAATTTAAGAGTTTGCAAATGATCTAAAAAGATTTCTTTCTCTTTCCTTGTCTTTATTTCTCTTATGCTTACGTTCGCGTTTACGTTTGAACGATGCAACATTTTTAATTGCAGAGACTCTCTCGTTCTTCTTTCGTTCTTGCTTTTGTTCTTCAATTACTTTCTTGACTTCAGAGAAGATTGTGAGGAAGTCATTGATTCTATAAGTATAAAAATTAATGCAAACTTACTCTTTGCCATATTTCTTTTGAAGGAGTTCTATAATTTCAATGGATAAGTTTTTGACTTCTGTATTATTTAACTTTGGATTTGTATAAGTCCTATATACTAGCAGAATGATTTGCTTCGTGATTCATTTTAGAACCTCAACATCAGTAATAGCTGTTATTGCACAAATGTAGAACTTTAGAATTGTTATTAGCTTGTCTTGGTTTTGATTTAGATTTATCATTACTTTACGGCCAATAAACGAGCATTTGTCAAACATTCTTTGAAGTTTTTCGGAACTGTTTTCATTATTCCTTTCAATTAAGTTGAGACTAGTAAACATAAGAATTTTTGTGAGTTTGTCACCTTGATCTGTGTTATTCTCTACAAATTCAAATCTTCTTGGAATTCTCAAACTAATTTCATCAATGATTTTCTGGATAATTGGGTTTGACTTATATGAAAACTCAAATTCCTCAAGTTTTTCAAATAAGTTTTCGAAAAGTCTGCACATTTGATTGGAAACAAAGTAATGATCGAGAAGATCAAGAAGATTATTCATAAACTGAGATCCTTCTTCTTTACTAATATATTTATCATATAGCAGTTTGCATCAAGGCTTATCGCTGATCATCTTCTCAACAATAATAAGTGTAGCGCTGAGAGTAAGTCATTCCTCTTTGCTAACCTCTTCAGTAATCTTCTGGCGTTTGAAGGTTCCTTGAATATCCTTTTCAGAGATTAGTGAGATCTCCTTCAAAAATCCACTCATTTCTTTGACAACTCCGTCTATTTGGTCTTCCTCTTCTTTAAGTCTCTCTTGAGTTTCAACATTGACTGTGTAGAGAGTTCGAAGTTTTTCAGCTTGCTGTTCGACTTCAGCGGAGCAGACTTCAAAAGTTCGTTGGAAGTACTTCCCAGCAAAGTACTCGCCTTCAATTGAAATAATGAGACCAATGAGAAGGAATGTAACTCTCTTCATCATTGAAGCGTGGGAGGTTGCCTTGAACTCATCTTGCAGGCTTTCATCAAACTCTGGCTGGATGTTGTAATCCCAAGAAAGCACTGTTTTTATTATATTATCTCTTTTTGAACTAGATACGTGCTCAAGAAGTAATTTTAGGGTTGTATTTGCTTTTTGTTTACAGTCTTTGTCATTGTCGTTTACTGTTCTTAAGATTAAAGATAGGAAAATTATGAATGCATATTTGTCGAGAACTTCGATTGGGAATAGTGTGATAAGCTTTTCGATTACTTCAATAATCGAAATTCTTCCATCTTTATGTGGATAAGTGAGATTCTTAATAAGATGATGAATGTGCTGCTCCACTCTCTTTTCCTCTAAAGGATATTCAATTAAGAAACTGATAAATATTTGAGAACAGGTTGCTCTTATTCCATTGTTTACACTTGTAATCAGCTTATCTGCAACGATGTCGACAAGATCGTAAATATGTGGTGATATTATTTTATTTTCAATGATCGTTTTTAAGCATCCATATACATTTGCTTGTATTTGATAATGCTCCAAATTAGCTTTTATTATTTCAACAAGTTTGGTAATATGAAATTCGCTTAACTCACTCTTCATATATCTAACCATTTCAGATGTACATTTAAACAAAGAATTCAAAAATTCATTATCTGAGGTTGTTGTAAACAGAATAAATAAGTTATTGATTATTTTTCTACAATAAAACTTGATGCTCGGTAAAGATAGGCGAATTGACTTTCCAAGAACATGTAAAGTATTTAAAACTACTCGATTATCTGATGATCTCATTAAATGAATGTACAACTTTCAGAATGAATCAAGGTTATCTTTATAATTTTCAATAGGTAGTAATCCCATAGCTTTCTTAAGAGTTGACAAAGAAAATACAACAAGTAGATTTCTTGAAACCTCATTAGTTGTTTTCTTTAGTTTTACAAACTCTTTCTTCCAAGTAGGAAGTACTTTGTAAGTCTCATATTCAAGTTGAAGCTTTGTCTTTCTTACGTATTCTTTATCTTCAAAGATTTGGTTTTCTTCCTTCAGTCTCTCTTCCTCACTTGTTCCTTTCTTCATGATTGCATATAATACGACTAATAAAGACTCAGTAGTAACACTTGTGTTTTTAAGTACACTTGTGCTGATGATTGAAAGAAGCTCTTCTCATTTATTAATATAGGATTGCTCTTTTGAAATTTCAGCTATTTTAAGTATTGGCATTATTAAGGCAATAAATGATGATTCGAAATCGATATACTGAGCGAGTAATCCATATGTTTGTGTTGCTCTTCTCGACCTTGTTTCTTTTAATTTGACAGTATTAAATACCCGCTCAGATACCTTTTCCATTCCAAGTTTTCCGAATAGTTCGTCCATTAAAATTGAAATTATTGCTCGATCAGCACGACGAGACTTTTCTCCTCTTTCTTTTTTGATTTTATGTAAACAGTGATCAATTTGACCTGTTTTCAGATGTTGATTTTCAACTAAAGACTCTATGAGGTGATGAAGAGTAAATGATCTAACATGCCTTTGAAAACCTTTATTTAAGATTGCCTGTAATTCATCAACTGTGTAATGAAGCATGTAAGGAGATACATTCAAATGGACCTTTACTAAAGCATCTCTGGCTTTATCACGGATTTTAGTTATCTTACTTCTCAAGCATCAGACAATATTTCTGATAATCTTTCAATAGCCTTCAGTAAACTTATGTTGGGAAGTTTTTCTTAGTAACGTAATAATAGCAACAGCAACATGAACTCTAATCTTAACATCATCTTGAGTTTCACTTGTTTTCACTTTTTCTTTTAAGTGTTTAAAAAGCGACGGAACAAAACTTTTGAGTATCTTTCCTTTAATTAATCCTTTATTAACTTCAATACTTTCTGATTTCGGAATTTCTTCTTCATCTTCATTTTCTAATTGTTCAATAAGCTCCTCGACATTTTCAGGAGAAATTTCCTCTTTTTCGTCGTCCTCTTCATCATCTTCCCCTTTTTGCTGAGCTTTAACCTTTTTGGGTTTTAATAAAATTTTATTGAGAATTTCCTGTAGACTTGATGTTTTCTTTCTACTTTCAATCGTATTTTCAAGTTCGTTCATGACATCAGGAATGTCAAAGTTAAATCCAGAGACAATAGCGCATATGAGTTTTGTCATGTTCTTTTCAGATGTCTTTGATAGTTTCTTCCCATTTTTGAGATTGAGACCAGTTACTTTCATAATGTTCTTACGAATAATATTGTGATAAATACTCCATGGAAGCTTCTCTCATACCTTTGTATAAAGTATGTAACACTCGTTGTTTATTTGTTCAATGTTTTGTTTTGTGTATGAGATGACTCCTCTTGTAGTTTTAGCTACTTCACTCATTCTTATAACAAACAAGTCTGCAAATGGAAGAATTAGTTTAGTCATTGTTTTAATACTATTGATTTCTTTTGAATCAATCTTTGCTACTAATTGTCTAATAGCTTTGTATCTTCTTTGCAGCTTGATATTTAAAATATTTTCGAAGAAATCAATGTTTTCATCTTGTTGGTTGATAACACATTTCATATCAATAAATTCATCAGGAATTGAAAGTTCTGTTCAGAATTTCTTTGTATTCTCATTCTCATTCAAATCACCAGCACATAAGATATACATTCTTAAAACTTTAAGACAGCCTTTGAGCTGAAGTTCTTCGATTACTGTGTTCAAATAAAGTTTGATTGATGGGAGAAGATGGAAATTTATAAAGTTCGACCTTTCAATAATATCCTTAGCATCAGGTTTCATTTCAGAAGTTGAATACTCCTCTACATCCCTCTTATATTTTAACAAAAATTTCTCCATGACAATTACAGCTGCACTTCTCAAAGCTAATTCACTATGAGCAATAAAGTAAATCAATTGGAAGAGTATTGCTACTGATTCTTCAAAAGAAGCAAATTCAAGTCTCTGATCTGCAAACTTAGATAAGCTATTTATCGCTTTGTCAAAATCAAGTTGCACTATAGCGAGTCCCTTTTTCACTTTATTCATATCAGTTATATATGGGGTAAGGCTTTGTATTTTCTCGTTGGGGATAAGTGAGAGCAGATTGCATATTAATGCTCTGGTTTTCAACCCAATATTTTCAGATAGCAATCTTGAAACTTGATAGTATCTCTTTATTGTTATCACTGAGGGCATTTTCTGTCATAGTCTTTCAACAGTTTTAATTGTGAAGGAGATAAGTTCTTCATTTCCATCTGTCAAGAATCCCTTCACAGTCAAAAGTGGAATAAACATATCAGTTAGTTGCTCTAGGTAATCCTTTTGATCAAGATTTACATGCACACTTAATTCACTCAGAATAAATACGATGTCTTTTATGAAACCTTGTGATCTAAGAGTTTGAGATCTCTCATTAGTATTTTGTAATTTAGCTCGATTTGATTTAATGTTCTCTTTTGATTCAGACTTCTTTTTGAGAACTCCATTTTTAATAGTGTCCCAATTAAACTGAAGGAAACTTGAAATGCTTCCAATTAGAGTACCAAGTTTATTTTTGATGATGTTTTGTGATGCAACATTTTGCTTTTGTGAAAGTTCAGCTATCTCGTTTTCTTCTCCTTCATCATCTGCTTGGTTATCCATGAACATTCTGATGATATTATCTCTTCTATCAATTTCTTGATTTCCAGTTGAAGCAATAACGATATGCTTGAATATAGTGAAAATGTCAATGATGACTTCATGGTTTACAATGTCCTTCTTTATTGATATGATTTTTCATAATTCGTCAATAACACTTGATTTGCTGCTTGAATTTTGCATATCTTCTAAAAACAACTTGTGGAGATCAATATGCTTTGACCATGTCAAGAATGTCTGCATTAAAAATGATCTTGATGTGATGTTGTGCAAAGATAAATTCTCTATGTTTTGATCCTATAGCATTAAATATTGAACTTTTATTAAAATTCTTGAAGTATTAAATAGTACTTATTATACAACGAAACTTACCATGATTTTGATAATGTTAAAGCTAAAATCTTCTTGAATAAATTTAACATAAAAGTATTTCTCATAAACCTCATTGATTATCTTGAATCAGGAAGTCAAAGTATTTTGGCATTCTTTAATTGTGCTTGATTTAAATACCATTTCGCTATCTGATTCATATTGATCGTCAATATCTTCGTTTACAGCTTCTTCATGATCAACAATGTCCTTATTGTCTTGCTTTGAAGTATTTTGGAAAAGTTTGGAAAGTTTAAAAATTGAAGTGACAACACTGCACATTGCAAATAATCAATCCCCATCGTTCAATAAAGCTCCCATATGTTTTCAAATGCTCTTAAATGAATATAGGAATCCAAGATAATGTGAAAAACCTCAGTGGCTGAGCTTAGACTCAACAATATTTGCATCCTTTGTATCCTCTATTGATATATTGAAAGATTCAATAGACTGAGAAATGAACATTCTAATCTCTTCTGGAGTTAAAGATGATAGGAATCTGTAAACTATAGTTCTCTTGTCATCTAACGATTTATTTGCTGCTTTTCCTTTCTTTTTAGTTAGTTTTGTGTTTAATATTCTTATTAACAGTGGAATTAATACATGTCTATGTTCCTTTTTAACATGGTCTTCTGAAAGAGAGAATTTGACTATCTCATCTTTAAAATCTATATCTGAGTTAAACACAAGTAAGCTCTTCTCATATGGCTTTATCTCTGGCAAATTGAGTTTAAATAACAATTTAAGAACGAGTTGTTGGACTGCAGAATCATGAATAGATACAAGGATTAGCAAAATATCTTTAATTTCGCTTGGATCTTGAAGAATTGAAATGTAGCTCACGAGCTTCGTGGTAGAATTCTTCCTAAACATTTGTGTATAGTTTTTAGTTTCGATAGAATTTGCTTTAATCATGTTGTCTATGAGATCATTCTCATCTTCTCATCTTTTAACCTTAGTTCCTTTGATTTTAACAAATTCTTGGTGATAGACAAGAAACTCTTTCTCCATAAAGTTCAAAAATCTTTTACTTAGAAGTTTCTGAATATCAGATGGCAGTTTTGGAATTGCAACCCCATATGACTTCATTATTAACTCAAACATTTTGATTGGCGAGGTAAATTTGCTATCAATCATTTCTGTTTCTTCTTTGACTCGAACAGAGGAAAGGTAAAATGAAGCGATGCTTGAGTTGATTTCTTGTTCTTCTTGAGTTTCTTTATCTATATTAAAATAGTTATTCTTTATAGTTAAAAGTATCTAATTTGTTGTGCTATTCAAATAAAACTCAAACACTAAGATAGATTTCTAATTTACCTTTAGATCTTTTGAACTTATTGTCTTTTGGAGGAATCAAAAGTAGGGTATCGATGGAGTCTAAAAGATTTTCAAACTCTGTAATTATGCTATCGTGATAAAACTCAAGAAGTTCTCCTATTGAACTATGCACTGTTTCATATATCAACGTGAATCTGTACCAAAACTGAGAGATCAAGAATCTTCAATAGATCACCTGGAAATATTGAGGAACGTTATTTTCTCTGAATATGTTCTGCAGTCTGTGAAGATTGTTTATTATTGGTTTTTCTGTTTCTAAACTTGGCTCTCATTTTGAAATACTGCTCATTAAATCAATCACTACTCAAGGGTTGAACAAGTCTGATTCTGATAATGAAATTGGAAGATTCTCTGAAATATTTGATTTATAGCTAAGAATTGCAGAATTCTTTTTAGTATTATTTAGAACAATCTTTAATATTTCAACCACGGTTGATCTCACTGGTGATCTTGCACACATGATAAATCTTGATAGATTATCAAAGAATTCAGTATGCTTTTGAATTAAATCTTGCTTCTCATTAGAGTTCACAATACAACTTAGTAGTGTTTTAAAGTATTGCTCAGAGGGATCAATGCTGTAAGAAAATATCGATCTACTTCCAACAGTCAAAGCATTTCTGTATTTTATTAATAATAAGTTTGATTTAATCTTTATTAAGTTGAGTACTGGTCTGATATTAGGAATAAAATAATCTATATTTGTAGCAATGTTCTCATCACTTATTTTATTTTTATGAATCAATAGATTTCTTTGAGTCTTTTTGTGTTCACAAACTTTTGATTCGATATGATCAAGAATACTGTCAAATGCAATAGATCATTTTGACATTGAAAGAATCTTTGTCAAAATCCAAAGATCTTCCACCTGTTTGTTGTTTAGCTCAGCTTTCTCACTAGTGATAAGTAACTCAAAATTTTTAATTTCTTTTTCAACTCTATGGATGAATTTCTTTGGTAATTCAAGAAGATCACTTTCTTTGATTTTATTTTTAATCGTGATGAATATTGATAAGAATGGAATGAGATATTCATGCTTTTCGTCATTAAGCGAGAACAATATTTTAGCAAGTGGCTTAAAAATTAAAGTCATCTTTGGCCCCTCATTGATTGTATAGTAGGCAGGCAAAACAGCTGCCTTCTTGTCTAATAGCATTACATTATATCTTGATAAATCATAGAATCTCTGATTAATTTCTTTAAAGCTTGCTAGAGAAAAGAAATGAAGACTGTAATTAACTCCTAACCCGTTAATTAGATCAATCAATTTTGAAGAATGATTTAAATCAAAAATATTTATAAACTGCTCAGATTTATTGAAATAGCCAAGGTAGAGTGACTCTACTAGTAAATTTAAGCATCTTTCAGGTAATTTTGTGTCTGACTTTGCTTGATTTTTAAGAATCTTATAAAGAAATTCTAAATTGGTCATTGTGTTAATAGGTGATAATTTTGATCCCTCTTTATAAACAAACATATCTCGAATAATAAGAATTCATCATTCTAGCTTATTCGTATTTTGAATGTTATTTAAGGAGTTTAATCACTCCTCTCCAATTTTATCTGTGATGTATTTAGTTAGATCATGAATCGAGTCCGAATTTAATTTTGAAAATAAATTAATCATAGTAAATCTAAAGATGTTTGTATACCATGGAAGCAATTCCTCATCTTCAGTCGAAATCATTCCCAATAAAATATCTCAGAAAGGCATCCATTCAGTATAAAGTCGTTTTTGAACTCCATATATAGCTTCAGTAAATATCATGCTCAATATTGCAATCAGTTCAAGCTTTTCATCATAACTAAAATCATAGCTGAACTCTTGGTTGCCAACTGTTCTTCTGAAAGTCCGATTGTGAATACAATTATTGATAAACTTCTCAAATTGTCAAAAAGGTTGATTTGTAAGTACATTTGAAATTGGATACATAACATTAGAACTATGATTTTGTTCGTTGTTATTTTCAGGAGCCTTTAGCGTTTCATCTAATTCACTATTATCTTCGTTTTCTCCTTGATCTTGGTCATTTTCTTCATCTTCGTTATCTTTCATTTCAACGTCAGAGTTGAGTAATTCATTAGAAGTCCTTTTTGCAAGCAAAGGCAAATATTTGTATGGTTTTACCAATGGGCTGAGCACAACTTCATTGATCATTTTTGGTAGCTGCTCTAGCTTCGCCTTTCGAAGAACATATGAGAAACTCTCTGCTGCAAATTTCTTAATAAACTTATTGCTGTGTCTTAAAACTGCAAAGTATATTTTGTAAAACTTTTGGAAGTTATTTTAAAATCGATGGAAGCATGAACTTGAATCAATGGATATTGAAGCTAACTATAGTTTTAACGTTATATGACTTATATAAGAATAATTATCTAGAATATTTTGAAGTCAAATACTAAGCTTTGAGTTAGAAATATTAAATTGCAAAAACTGTAGAAAAGTCAGCTTTAGCTTTAAATACTCAATGAATTCTTTTTAATAAATTATATTTTATTTATCAACTCATTAACGAATACTTACTTATTTGCTCGAGGAGCTCAACATTCAATATATCAATCATTTGGATAATACGAGGAAATATTTTATCAATAAAGACAGTTTCAAATGATATTTCAGTTCTCATGTCTTTTATTAAAGCAATTAAGAGATCAATCACTGACATTGCAAGATTTGAGTCTTTTACTTTCCCATTTTCAAACTCAATGCTGTTAATAAGCTTGTCAATTATTTCATCCTTTTTCAAAATAACTAAATTGTAGCTCGAAGTGTACTGCATTAAATCAAAATGAAGTTTTTTGAATTCAAGAGATGCATTTAGTTTTGTTGAACAATTTAACATTGATATAAAGTTTGAGGTAAGTAGGACTTGATCTTCATCATCGTTGTCATAGTTGCTAAAGCCCATTAGATACCTAGTTGCTTCGTCTTCTCTCATGTAGCCATATCTTTTCTCATTTGTATGGCCTAATTTTGCACTAATCATACCAAGTCTTTCATAAAATCCCTTAAAAACAAACTGATTTTGTCTTCCTTCAGCTTTCTTATTCAAGAATGTTGATAGTTTAGCTACAAAGAAGTTATAGAATCACTGCTAAACGCAATTAAAGAGTGATAACAGAAAAAACTATGAAGCAAAATAGAAAATTTATATTCATAACCCCAATGATTAACTCAAGTTCAAGAATAAAGCTAAAATCCTCTGCTTATTAGACAGCCAAACTGATAAATAAATGTATCCTTCTTACGCTTTGCCTTTGCCTCTTTCTTTTCCTTTGGCTTTGCTCTTCTGACTTTTACCATTTAACACTCCTTTATTAAATTTTATTAAATCTCGTGTTTGTATGTGGGGTTTTGGGGTTTTGGGGTTTTGGGGAAGT
>JAQGFW010002071.1:0-10624 GCA_030463445.1 Euplotes aediculatus
CCCCAAAACCCCAAAACCCCAAAACCCCAAAACCCCTTTTTATTTCAGCAAAATAGAAAATTTATTTACTAAAAAGAAGGAGATGTCTGACGGTAATATATTGTTTTACAGCTTATCTGCATATATTTTGAATTTATGATGTCGTCTGCTAGTTTGAAATAGAGCCTCTCTTGAAACAATGCAACATTTTTGTTGCTTTCACAATATAGGGTCACGAAGAGCAACAAATAGAACCAAATAATTGCTGCATAAAGCAAAACTATTTTATTTTCTTTTAAGTCGAATGGAAATAAAGGCTTTATTAATCAAATCTGCTCTTATTTTTGAATTAGCAAGTTCTATCTACATTTTGTCGATTGATTGGTTATAAAAATTAAATTAAATGCAAAATTGAGCATGATGAATCTTTGATTTAAAGATTTTTATTTTATATGTTCGATCTGTATCCTTTTAATTTTGAATATTTTTAGTATTTGAAGATCTCAAAGTTTAGGTGCATCAAGTTTAATCTAGTCAATATTAAATTAAGTCATATAATGAATCAGTATTGAATTATGAAGATAAATCTTGAAAAAATATCACATTTTAGATATGAATTTGGAGACTCTTTTGAGCCCTTAACTGAGATAAATTGGCTCAATTTTAGACAACTGCTATACAAATTAATTATTTACATATTTCTTGATGAGATAATATCATGAAACACAAAATAGCTATCCAAATAACATTCTTTACTAATTTATATGTTTTTACAAAGCGTAAGTTCTCTATTTCAAGATATTAATTGACTCGACTAAATTTTAGCTGTATCTTTAAAAAATCATTTGTTTGATGAATAAAAGTAATACTACAATCCTTAGTCTCAAGATTGGAGATAACCCATAATCAGCTTTAAAAGGTTTTACGAAGTTATGAATGTTTTGAGTTTTGATCGGATTTATAATTTAATCAACACCAATCATTTTTCTTCAAATTAATTAAGATTTTATTAGAAGTTCTATTTTGATAATTTTAAAGTTTTTATTGTGCTTACCAAAAAATTAACATAATCTTGGCTACTTAATAAAGCTTGTCTGGATTTATTAAATGAAGTATTGTGATTTAACGATAATCTGTATAATAAGTAGCATTTTTAAGAACCTAAATATGCTTCTTGGATTGGGAACAGTTTCACAGCATCCAACATATTAAACATTAAATAAAATTGTTTTAGAATTAATTTTCATCATTAATAAATTTAAGCAAAGTAATCTGTGAAGATTCTTATTTACCATACAAATATGTGTATAATCCAATTAAATCAGTTGGTCATAAATATTTCTTTATCTGATTTTTAAAGCAGTAAAGTTATTTACTGCATTTTTTAGATTAATAATAGTAGAGAAATGCTCTAATTTAAGTATAAAATCTCATTTTATTCTACTGAGTATCGAGGATAGAAACTTGAAAGTTATGAAGTCGATATTTGCTTCAAATAGTTTGATTCCCAATACCTCAAAATTACTCTAATTGTGAATAAAAATAGTTTAAAGCATTATAGACAGCTATTGATAGTTGACAATTTTTGAACATTAATGAGGATTTCATTCATCCTTTTGATTCTATTTCATGTTGTTTTATATTCAGACTAAGCTTGATAGTAGATTAATATCTACATAAATACGAGTTTAAAACAAATTATTCATTCAAATACATTCTAAAATAAGCAACATTTTTAATGATAAACTTGATAATTAAAATCTTTTAAATAGTTGCAAATTTACCTTCAAAGCAAATAAAATTATGAATACAAAAAATTAGTATTCAAAGTTTTTAAAGTTTAAAATATTTTATCTTCACATTTCTTATTTGATTTGATAGATTGAAATAGCTAAAGCTCTTTCTTTATTCAAAGTAAAAGTAAATCAATTAAAATTAAAAATTTTTCATACGAGTTCAATTATTCATTTTACTTTGATATGCTTTCATCAGATTCTAAGCTCCATATTTTAAATTTTCCTGATCTTATTTAAATGGCATTAAAGATTTTTGTGTGAACTCAATTTAATTTTTAGTTTAAGTTCTTAATTTTCCGTGATCTAAATATGCCTCAAGTTTCGAATAAAAGATAATTAGTTGGAAAGCTCAATTTGATATATATAGCTAACAACAATTTGTAAAACTGTTTTACCTATTTGATGCATCTTCATTCGAGTTTAAAATAGTGATTCAAATCCAATGCAGAGCTTTCAAGATATTTGATTTACACTTTTATATGTCTCAGTTATTTTGACGGTGTTATCAACTTATCAATATTTTAGTTATTAATTATCTTAGATCAAAGTTTCGGTTCATAAGGATAGCAACAAATTCAGATTAATATAATTCATTGAACTGACCTTAGACTTACTATAAAAGAGAAAGTTAACACGAAGGTGATTATTAATAAAATAGTCACAAAAGTATTATTTATATTTCGGCATAATTAAGCTTTAAGTTTGATATGCCATATCGTTAAATAATTCAAGAGATAGTATCGAAATACTGATAAATTATCGAAGTTAGTTAATCAGATTGATATTAAGTACTTAATTGGATTTACATCAAAGTATTCTAGAAATAAATAGTCATAAAATTATGATAGCATATCATGGAACTAATAGCTGTATTTACAACATTGGATTAAGAGTTATTTGATAGTACTGTATTTAATGTAAAAGTCTATTATTTAAATTACTGAATTTCCCAAAAACTAAATAATTATACTTAAATAAAAACACAAATTTGAAGAGTTTTTGAGTTCTAATTTGGAGTTTTCATTAGCAACTTTGATAGCTAAAATAGCAACTATTGTTTAATTCTCATAAATATTAAGGCTATTACAAATTAAAAATGATAATTAACGATTAAAAAGTTGGTATTACAGTTACAAAGGTGCAAAGAAAATTCAAAAGAAGAACACAAAAACTATATTATGTTATGATAATGTCTTAAAAAATTTTAATAAAAAAAAGAATTAAATTGTTCGAGTCTCAATAATAAAGCACATGAAGAGTTTAGAAATAATATTTATATAAAGAGAGGTCTCTATTCAAAGAGCTGTATTTTTAGCTATATTCTAAATAGTCTTATTGGAATTTGATTTATAATATAAAATACAATTGGATTAAAAAAATAATTACTTTAGAATATGATATTATTTAAATCAACAATTCAGCAATATAACTTTTTTACCACATTCTAATTTTGCAGTAATAAAAATCTATTATCATTAATTTGAATCGATCTGAGTGATTATTTTTTACTTTAGTCTATTTCCTTATTTATTTGAAAAAGAAAATAGATAAAAAATAAAAGAAAATCACCATTTAGGCTTATTCAAATGTTGGCAATATTCGCTAGTTAAAATGCAACAAAATATTTCTTTCCATATTCTCTGAATTCGTTAATGTTCATATAAATTCAATTTTTAAATATCATTTTTATTTATTGGATATTTATGATTTTATATTTTTTATTTTAATAATGTGCGGTTAATTAGTTGGCTCAAAATTTGGATGTCAAGAAACGTATATTTTCATATTTTCTATATTGCGATATTCATCTTGCCCATTTAACATTCATCACACTTTTAGAAATAATGTTAATTTGTTCACTCTGTGTGAAATCCTTGATACGTCTCGAGCTGTAACCTGACAATAATTGTGCAGAAAAGACTTACTAGTTTGTTTAGGCTAAGGCTGAATAATAATGTGTTACTATTTTACTAAAATTCTTAAGTAGATTTTATATTAATGCATGAACTGCATATAGACATACAAATTGATCACGAGTTGGTAAACTGGAAATTCAAATTCACGGAAGATGCAAAGAGTATTCCATCGAAACTTGCAGAGACACAAAGAGGAAAAGCAAAATATTTAGAGCAAGAAAAATATGTTAGTAAGATACTTATCTAACGACACTTTCGGGCAAAACCAATAGAATCAGTTGCGAACAATAGTTTAATGATTTTAAATTGAAATTAGTTTTTAAAAAATGATTAGTATAATTTAGCATTTATCATAATTACTTATTCCAACAAAGCTTTATATTGGCATAATATTAACTATATTGACTTAAAAATAAAATTTTAGCAAGCTCGATTTCTATTAGATAATTAAGGAGAATAATAAGTAAATGCAAAAACTTAATAAAAGTATAAATAATAGAATAAAATATTAATTTAAGTTCATTAATAAAATTAACTAATTGAATATGAAATTTCAAATATATCATTTTAGTAAATTTTAAATATATACATTTCAAAATCATTTATAAAGATAAGCATTAAGAATACGTTAAAAGCATTTTAATATGATAAAATAATATGCATAAATAATAAATATTTATAGACAATATGTCCTTTTACCTTCGACAATATGTGGTAGATGAAGTAAAATTCCAACAGATTCATGAAAAACTTGAAAGTAATATTCGATCTATTTTTTTATTGCATTTACAGCATCCGAAAATCTCATTAAAGAAATAATTAATGAGCAAGATAAAACTCAAAAAGAAAATGAGAACAAAGCAAGGCTAAGCTTGATAATCGGTAAGCAAGATACACTGAATCTGTTTTAGACTGTATTTCAGACTTGCAGTTCGTTAGTAAAGATAGCGAGGATAACAAAAAGGTAATTGCATTATTATAAATTTACATTCTTAGTCTATTTTTCAAAATAAGTTTAAAGTTAATTTATTTTAAATTATTTGAGTTTACGTTAGCTTTGATCAGCAACTATAAGTTTACTTTTGTTCGATAATAGTATCTTTCATATGATTATCGAGAAACAATTTACATTCCGTCAAATTCAAACTAACAAAATGTTTATATAGATAATGGATAACTATGACATTAACGTTAACAATAATTGTAATCTTGGAACAAAAGTGGATCTAAAATAGAAGAATTTCCGAAATTAGAAAACCATTTTTAGTAAGTTCTAATAAATATTGCTGAATATTAATTTAAGTGATACTATATTATCAATATTATTTTTGCTAAACACAATAGATTTTTGAGTTGTATTCAACTATTTGAAAATAAAATTTAAACTTATTTATAATTCAAACTTTTAATTCATTAATTTGAAGTAAATGAAGATAATCTTTTGTCAACAGAGTAATCTTCTTTTTAATATTTTTATAAATAGTTTCATTAGCAAATTAATATTAGACTTTAATGAGAATATAATTAATTTAATAATATTTCAAATTATAAAAAATATTTAAAGTAGCTCTATTATATATTTATTTTTATATTTAAAAAATAACATAAAAGTTACCAAATTTGTTAATTTATAAAAAAAGTTAGTTCTGCTTAATTAATAATTATACAAATTTAAAAGATAACTAAAATAACAGTTCTCTACTTCCTTCTGTTGTTTATAAACTAAATTTCAAACAATTGCAGATTGCTTAATAATTTAATGCTACTTAACTATCCTATGCTAACATCATTTTTTACAGGAGTATCTAAAAATAAACCAAAAATTTTTTGATAATATTCTAAATCAAATGTATAAGATAATCGAAGAACCATATCTCAAAGGTAAAAAATCTAACTCATCTTGCAATCGGACTCCAAAATGCAATTGAAAGCATTTAAGAATTGGCATTTATCAATTTTAATTTTGAATATTTGAGAAATCAAGCAAATAGCCTGTGAAGACAAATTTACAGTTAGCTAAAAATAAATTGTTTTTTAACATATATAGAAACTGAGAATATTTATTATTAAAATTAAATATATACATTAATTCACTTTGCTTATAAAACATCAAACTCAATTTATAAGCGATACTGAGCTAGAATTAGAGAATAAAATAACTCAGTCAGACAATAAAATAAGTTTGGTAAAATTACCCTCGGATTTCAAACTATAAAATAACTTTGATATTTAGAATAAATCTTTTTTAATTAATTTTCTTAAAATAATACAAATCTAATTTTATGGAAAGAAAATTATAAATTTTATACACTCAGGCTGACTCATTTTTAATTACTTCAAATTAAACTTTTAAAATATAAATGACTTAGAGATTATGATTTTGGAGTTTATTTAATGAAGATAGGAAATATAATCTTAATTGATTTCTAATAACACTTTTCTAAGACTTTAATATTAATAAATAATAGAAATCTGTTGGTTTGTTCAAATTAAGTTGAAAATACTGAAACATATTCTCATTTGATTTTATCAATTCTAATCACTTATAATGAGCTTTACGACTGTGATGTTACAGCAGTCTGAGAATCTATTTAATAAAATATCTTGAATATATTTCCATCTAAATTCTATATGATAATCACACTGATGTACAAAGGTATCAGCATTTCAACAAAACCTTTTAAAGTTTAACATCTCGATCATTAAAAATTTGATTAAAATATTATTACGAAAGCAAAGTATATTTTCTATAAGTTAATATATTTTGTTTAAGAAGACTAATCTTTTCAACATTTTCGAAGGTTGCATAACTATAATATCAAGATGTCTTTATTCTAGAAACGATTTTTATTTTTTGCACTGCAGTGTAGCATTTGCTTACTGTTACATAGCATGGAAACAAGACTTCGTTTGCACTCTCACCAAACTCAAAGGCTTTGATCTGCAGATCTCGGAAATGGCAGAAGGATACGAACAGACAGCAGCTGAATTTATTGATGCTCTTCAAAATGAAACGCTTGATGACTTTATCGGATTTAACTATGAAGGAGAAAGAAGGAGTCAAGAGTATGTAAAGAAATTAATGAAAGATAATGAGAAACTTCAAAATCTTGTTGAAATGCTTAAAATAGTGAAGAAGAAATTAGGTAAGCTTCATACTTATATATTTAGATATGTAACTTTTTAATTATATTAATCTATAATTAATATTTAGTTAAGTACATGCTATAAAGATTAATTGCAAATGCACATTTTGTTGATTGTTCACGTATTAAAAATATTGTTGAGATTAGTTATTTAAAGCTTAATATTAAGTTCTTTATAGGCAGAATTAAGATAAATATTTAATTTTTGATAGCTATTAGACTTCTAATTTAATAGCCTTGTAATCGAAATTATTTAAATTTATTTTTAAATATTTAAACATAAAAATTATATTGGAATTTATTTTATTTTTTAATTAATAATTGTTTTAAAATTACTTTGATGTATTAATCAAATTAAGAAATTTCAGAAATGTGAGTAACTTTATTCTTCTAATATATTTATTTTAGATTTATTGACAACAACCTTAAAAGTTTTATATAAACTCCTGAACAAAACTCTCATTTCCTTTTTATAAAATTTGAAAAGCGAATTCAGATAACTGTTAAATTAGTCAATATCTTAATTCTAATTGCAATCATACTTTAAATTTAATTTCATATTGTTTATTATTTTATACAAAAATATGATTTAGGAGATTTAACTTACCTTTAGAATCGTCTGCAAATGATAACAGAATGAATGTTGATAAATTCGAATCCAGCCTCAACAAATTATACAAAAAGAAGTTCAAATATATTCAGCTGTTAAAAGACGATAAAGGAAAATTAGAGAAATACAGAGAACTTAAGGAATTAGTAAATATAATGTAAGCACAAATCACCAGGCATATCTGATTTCTTTCATTTTTAATATTTTAGTTTAAAAGTATTTTAGTTCTGAATTGATGAATTGACTTTGCTTATAAAATCAGATAGCATCTTTATTAGTTTTGTATGAAATTCTACATCGCTTGATGTTCAAATGATTTGATTTTTCAAATATATAATAAAATTAAATACATCAGCAATAAGAAATTATGAATGCTTTTTCAGCTATTATTTTCTATTAACTATTGCATTGCATTGGAATACTCTTTCATAATAAATAATTTGATGTTATATGAGTGTAATAAAAGATAATTATTTCATATCTTCATACACTATTTGTAAGCCAAAGGTAACTTATTTGTATTGTCATACCTATTAGAAGTCTAATCTAATGTATACTTTGCAATTCCAGACCTGTAAATCTCATTACAATTTCTTTTATCTGTACTTCAAGATTATTATTGATATTAGAGACTTACTAAAAATTATCATAAACTCAAAAATTCCCAGGATTATGAGATCAAGAATGTCACATTTGGCTATATTTCTATTTCAATCATAAATTCAAATAATAATTTTGAATTTATTTAATCCTATTTACTTAATTTATATTACTTACAATTATCTGAAAAATATATGTTTTATAACTATTTAAATTCTATTGATTTAGCAATTTGTATTTAAAGTTTGTAAATGCACATATACAATAAGTTCTTGTTTAGCTAAATATTTTGATAAGCTTCATTAGTAATTGGCTTTTGTCTATTCTGCTATTAAATAGTGAGTATTATCTTGCTTGTAGATCAGAAAATGTGAAGGAAAATTATGATGTACTCACAAAAGCATACAAAGACATACACGAGGAAGAAGACAATCAGAAAAAGAAAAATCTTAAAACAATTGATTATAAAGGCGCAACGATAATCATCAGGAAAAATGATTTAACACAAGAGGTGACAGAAGCAATTGTTAATCCTGCAAATGAAGAGTTGAAGCATGAAGGAGGATGTGCAAGAGCGATTTCTGATAAAGCTGGAGACAAATTCCACAAAGAGTGAACAGAATATATAAGAAATAATGGTAACTTGAGCACTGGAGGTGCAATGTTAACATCAGCAGGTGGATCACTTTGTTGAGATAAAGTCATTCACACAGTTGGTCCAAGATACAACAAAAATCTTCCTGATAACTCTTTAGCTCATTGTCAGCTGAAAATGTGCACCAATAAAATTATGGAAATAATGAAAAGTGAGAACATTAAGTCAGTTTCGATTCCGGCAGTATCAACTGGAATTTTCGGCTTCCCAATACACAAATGTGCAGTTATTATGGGAAGTACAATTAAAAGTTACATTGATTCGTAAGTTTACATTATCATCTTCTAGAAATTACGAGATGCGCAACAGAGAGATAGTCTTCTGCAATTTCGATGACGAAACAACTGATACATTTCTCAAAATTATTCCAAACTGATTTATTGAAAAGCAGGTAGAACCAGATAATGACGATTGTGATGAGAATAAATCAGATGAAGATGATAATGATGATGAAGACAGTAGAGATAATGCTAAAAAGGTAATAAACTACATGTGTTAGTCAATAATCTAAATCTAAGTTAAATCTTAACGTTTATTTGCTTTCTGCCTACTTTATACTACATGGTGCATTCTGAACTTCTGTGGACTTCATTCTTTGTTGTATTACCTTAACAATATATTCTTATATAGAAAAAGAGAAACAAGAAAAGAAAGGATAGCGAGGAGGAGGAAGAAGACGATGAAGATGAGGATGAATCAGTTGAGGTTAAAAGCAAGAACAAGAAAGCGAAAAATAAGAGAAACAAAAGAGATAGAGATGAAGAAGATGAAGATGAAGATGAGGATGAAGAAGATCAAACTGAGGAGGTTAAAAAGAAAAAGAATAAGAAAAGAAGCAAATGTAACCAATTTATTTAAATGCATATTAGGATTGAATTTGAGCCTTAATAAAGATATAAATTTAAACCTGAAGAGATAGATTTAATTAAATTTAGTTTTGTAATTTTTAAAATAAAAAAATAATTATATTTTAGATTAATTGATAATTAATATAGTTTTAAATTTTAGATAAGAATATTAGATTGATTACTAAATAAAACTAACATTTAAGTATCATGTAATCAAAATTATGTTGTAATAATTCTAATTTTTTTAATGCTTCTAGCCCACTATATTAGACTTATTTGATAGTTAGATAGACTATATTTGTCGTATTTTTATCTTAAGCAAATTGCTGCTTACATAAAGTTAGAATTCTAATAAGTAGATATTTTTTAATAAAAATTAAAGTACTTAAAAAGCAATAACTTTTCAGAAAAGTAAAAAATAGTAAAATTTAATTATATTTCATTATAATTCTAATAAGACAAACTATCTTTATAGTATTTAACTTATTTCTAAATAATTATAAAAAACAGCATTTATTTGGGTAATTTAGATTTGTGATAATAATAGAGAATCTTAAAAGATATATGAGAAATTTAAAGTAATCTATTTCATTAAAAATATGATAAAAAACAAATTAAAGCTGATAAATTTTTTGAAATTTGTTTAGTCAATGAAACTTATTAATTACATACTATCATTTATTATTTTTATCAATTTATTACAAAATTTCCACAGAGCTTGATTAATTGAATAAAAGATTTTAGAAATAATAAATTTGAGTATTATTTCATAATTTTAATATAGAAATAAAGAAAGTGCAAAGAGAGACTCAAGAGCATCAGAAGGATTTAATTTACAGTTTGTTTCATAAGTTACTCTTGAAATCATATTATTTAAACTTTAGTTTTATATGTAGTGTATTATGCTAAAAAGATTATCAAATTGTTGAATTTAACTTCAAAATTGAGATTTTTTAAAACTGTCAATTTTTTGTAATTGATATAATCATTTAAAAATAGTTTCAACTCTAAAACTTTTAGCTGGGGTTTTGGGGTTTTGGGGTTTTGGGGTTTTGGGGTTTTGGGGTTTTGGGG
>JAQGFW010002104.1:0-10967 GCA_030463445.1 Euplotes aediculatus
CCCCAAAACCCCAAAACCCCAAAACCCCAGAGTAAAAAATCTATATTGAAATCAAATATTAACTTAAACTTTCAATTTAAATACTTTCAAACTAGCTTTAAATAGAATTCTCACAAAAATTATAATATATGAATTTTTTTTTAAAATAACTTTTCCTTAAGTAATGAAAATGCTAATATCAAAAACAATATTCGAATTCTTGCTAAATTCTTATTTAAATTAAAATCAAATTAAAGTGATTAACAATACTGAGAGATTAAATAGTAACAATCGCTAAACTAAATGTTCACTTCAATTATCAAGCAAGTAAATAGTAAACTTAATCAAAACATAGCTTGTGCTAAAATGTAAACAACTTTAGCATTACTCCTTGCCTCTATAATCGTTGCGCTCCCACTTTCCTTCTTTGAGTATTTGTCCGTCTGCAGAGTATAGAATCCCTAATCCATGTCTCTTGAAACCACACAAATAATTCCATT
Source organism: Euplotes aediculatus (assembly GCA_030463445.1). NCBI lineage: Eukaryota > Ciliophora > Spirotrichea > Euplotida > Euplotidae > Euplotes > Euplotes aediculatus. Next base: position 480 of record JAQGFW010002104.1, read on the forward strand.
GTCCCGTATACTTCTTCCCTTCTGTGTAGTAAATATCTCCTTGCCCTTTGAAATCATCCCATATACCTGTATACTTGTCTCCATTTGTATGATAGTATGTTCCCTGTCCGTAATATCTATCATTCTTCCATCCTCCTTCATACTTCCCGTTTTGATATATTGAGTATTCACTTCCTTCACCATTCCTCTTCCCTTCTTTGTACTCTCCAGAATAGCAGCTACAGGGATAATAGATATGTCTGCCTCTGCCATTTAGTTCTCCGTCCTTCCAATATCCCTCGAATATATCTCCTTTTTTCCATACTTTTATGCCAATGCCGTGTGGAATATGATCAGTTCCCTGTTTGACCTCTCCTACGTAAACCCATTCAGAATTATTGTCGTTTATTACTTTGATGCATGCATGAATGTGATCTGTGGTGCAGTGATGTAGGTCGTAAGAGAACTGTCCCCATTGTCTGTATCATTTAGAGTTTTCAGAGTATATATTGCTAAATAGGGAGTGAGATAATGATGGTTGTGTGTGAAATTAAGCAAGTGGGAAAGTTTCCAACACCAAATAAAAATTACAATAGGAATTAAATAAAACAACACTTTGATGACTTTATCGATTTTTAAGTTGCACTCATCTACTTACCTAAAATTTTTAGCTTGATTAGAGTCCAACATGAGCTTGTCAATATAAAACTGATCATTTTTGAGACGAAGCTGTTCTATAAATCAATATTAAAGTAAGAGGTAATTTAGACCTTGACAATTAACTAAGTTTGGATAGAATTTACAACTAATTGAATCTAAAATGTAGTTAAATTTGTTAGTGAATAAAATTAACAAAGAATTTGTCAAATAATAACATTAGCATAAATTACATTATAGCTCAGCAAGTCTTTCTTGTTTTTATTTATATTTAAAATATAACTTAGGGAACTCTTAAATAAACTTATATTTTTACGATAACATAAATATTCAAAACAAGATTTTGATAGAAAGTTTTATTTAATTTTATATATTAAAAGCGAAGTCAGTTATCTGCTTGCTTTAAAAATTAAATTTGATATCATATTAAATTTTAACTTGAGTTTTAAAGTTTAGTGAGAGAGTTTTGTTGAACTAATATATTACTCAATTTAGCAATTTATCTGAATTCAAAATTTTCAAGTATTAATTTTTATAAATCCATCATTTTTTAAAACATAATACATAGTTTATTATTTTAATTTATTATGATAAATATTGTAAATAGAATATTTTAGTTAATTAAGATCGATGAAAAATCTCGATTTTTAATTTTTAATCGTTTGATATTTCATTGATAATATTTATATTTTAATGATTTTAGCTTCATAATCGTTGAATTACTAAATCTCTAAACAATTTATTATTAAATATGATTTCAAAAAACATCATATTTGAATTATTCATCAATTATTATAAAATGCATCCTTATATTTTAACATCATAATAATTTTAATTTATTAAAACCTCAACTGATTTCACGATTTAAATGATTAGTTTGTCATTATTAATGAAAAATGTTTAGTTTATATTTGATTGAATCATAAAAAAAAATTCAACATAATATTTAGTTAATTATTTTTGTCTTTGAGTATGATAGTATTTCAATAAAGTTTTATACTTAAAATTAATATATTTACTTTTAAATTTTGATCGAGTTTTTAAGATTTTCAATAACATTATTTAATTATACTCTTTAAGCAACAATTAACTTTGATAAAATTTCTAAATTAATAATAAAAGATACTATGATTAATAAAAAAGAAAGAATTGAATTTCCTTAATATTTAAAGATAATATAAACCAAATATATTAAATCTATAATAAGCTGTAGTTTAGATTACCTTCGTATTCTTTTGAATACTATATTTAGAAAACATTTGTCTATAATTCATTGGGATGTATTCATATTTGTAATTTAATTTTGTCGGTTCGAAAAAAAGTATTTTTTGCTATACATTTTGTTTTATTTATTTTTAATTTTGAATCATAACCATATTTATTCTAATATATAGCCTTTTATTGTAAACTTACATCAAATATTCAACATTTAATGATCAATAATTAAAATTGTAAAATTGATTACCAAGGATTTTATGATACTCTTTTTCAATCTTTATTTTCTGTATATCTCATTTTGTGACTTCAGCAACCTATGAAACATGATTAGTAACTTGAGGACAGGCAGCATTAAATCCAAAGTTGATAGATGCAATTGATTTGAATTCGCTTATGACATCGATAAGGTGAATACAATTGGAAACTTATTTCAAACAATAGATATTCTTAACGGCATCTCAACTCCAACCGATGTCTTACTATTTGAATCTAACAATTGAGAAATTCAAAGTTACAAGAAGTTAATACAAGTAGGCTCTCAGGATATTGGAGATTTTAACTAAATATTTTGTTCGCTCTAATATAGCATCAACATTTTTGATGATAGTTTGGGATTGAATTAAAGATTTATATGCATTGGGAAATTAATTTCAAGCACTATTAAATGCAGTGGTGACTCATTAAGAAAGTGAGGAGATTACAATTAATTATTAAAAAATATCCAGCTTAGGAAAAGATTGTTGGTACATTTAAATTGAACAATAAGTGTCATAGCATAACCTCCTTCACTCAAACTCCATTCGTCTCCCTCATTTTGATAGCGTTTATCACTATTACATTCATTCTCAACTCTAAAGAAATGATGGGCTTCTTTTAAGTAACCAATTTTTATTATTTTTTAAAGAGATATATTTAATAGTCTTTTGAAAAACTTTTTCAATTTCAATTACTCCTTCTATATGATTTTATAATTAAGTGTATAAATATGATCTTGATTATAATTTTTAGATTACCTTACTTCATAAATTTAAATCATCTTATATTATTTATTTTTTAAACTGAAAACTTATTTAATGTTAATTTTTATATTGAAAAATAATGATAAAAAATTATCTAATCGATATTTTTTCAGCAAACTTTTCAAAATTTTATTTGCTACTTTTTGGCAAAGTTTTAATATTCCTATTTGACTCAATTGGTACACTTTTTTACTACCTTTTTTAATTTAAATTATGCTATGATGTTTTTATTTAGTTTTAGTTGTCTTAACTTAAATTAAGAAGCAATTTTCATTGGAGGAATTATTGTCAATAAAAATATTGCTTAGTTCAATTACTGTATCAATTTATTGTTTTTCATTTTGAATTTATAACATTTTATTTTTATATTAATAGAGGATAAAAATAGGCCTATCAAATAAGTTCTATGCTTAATTGAGTATATTATTTCTAATCAAATGATATTTTACTTGGCTAAGAGTCTATTGACCCTTCTGTTTCAAGTCTCTCTATTTCGTTACCATTTCTAATCTGTTAATTTAACGACTCAATTTGTATACTTATTATTAATATATGATTTCAGAATGAAACTCAAGGCTAAAACAAGATCCAAATTTACACTATTGCAGATTTTTAAACTTTGATGTCAGCACTGGCAAATGTTAAACCATTTACATTTCCCAAGTTTTTAGTGTTGACATCTGAGTTACAAAAGCTAATATGAAAGTTAATGTAAGTTTTGGTTCGGCTTTGGTCTTAACTTATTAAATGCTTGGTGATGCCTTAATAATTAAAAGCAAATTAATTGATTTTATTAATAACTCTAAATTGAGAAAATAACTATTTAATTTATCAAAATTTACACTGTTTTTATTTTTCAATAAATAATTTTCAGCCTTTTTTGGCTTAACTGTTTTGTCAAAAAATTATAAATAATTTACTTTGATTTTGGATTGAAGGCAAATAAGTATATAATAAATTAACATTAATTATATCATTACTTTACTAATCAAAAGAATCAATAGTGGAACTTTTAACAATAATAAAAGAATTTTAAAAGGTATTAAATTGTCTGCCTTCTTTAGTATTCCTATGAAACTTATAATATACCTTTGATTTTAAGATCTAATTATTAAAGTTATTAAGTAATAGTAAGTAATACTTACTAATCAGCAATCGATACTACAAACTATTTTATTTCATAAACTTATAAATAAAATACGAATGCCTTGGTTAAGTCTTTAACGACTATCTCGCATAATATAGAATAAGAATCATACTTAAGTACAGCTAAATATTAAGAAGTAATCTTACAATCATTAAATCTTCTTCTATGTCCTTTAGCTTTTTGTTAAAATCTATATGGAGATTAAGATTTAGGTTTTAAACAAAATTAAAGTGATCAAAATAATAACAAATAGATTTATAAAGTCATCCACTAAGTTCATTTTTTGGTATCCGATATTTAATTTACCTTTTAAAATAATTTTATAAATAAATTGACAGAGTAATAATTAAGTCTTGGATGATTATAAATCATATCATAGGCTATGATAATAGATAAGCAGAAATAATTAATACTCTTCCCTATATCTTAGGTGAAAAAATAGAAGCTATTTAAGATAATAGGCAAAAATTAGTTATACAAAATAATTTTTAATGACGATAGATCAGCTGAAGCAATTTTGAAGAAGGGAAGTAAGAGTCTAGATTAAACAGTTAACATAAATATCTATTCACATTTGAGATCTTTTAATAACAAGTTTAAAAACCTTAAAGTATTTAATTTGAATTAAAGTACTCGAAATAGCAAGCTTTTATTTTAAAACGATTTAAGAAAAAGTGTGTATTAAAATCATTATCATATTAATTTTTCAAACTAATGAGAATGATATAAATTGCTAGACTAACTACTTAAAAGAAAGCTGAATAGGAAGTAATATGCTTTATTCAAAAACGATGAATTTTAGTGATAATGCAAAATCATTATCTCATCAATACACATTTTTGAAATAATGAGAACTCTATACTGAATTATCTTATTTAAATTGAATATATGCTAAGTCTGACTTAAACTTAAGGTAAGTTAAATCTATTTAAGCTAAATTTTAGCAATTAAATTATGTAAGCTTTAGAATTAATTTGCCTAATTCATACTATTGGAACATAAACATAAATAATCCTTCATATTGCAGAGGTCAATTTTCTAAGCTTTTATTATAAGAAAATTATATAAACTCAATGTATGTTAAGTAGCTCAATGTAAATATTTAAATTTACGGTCTTATTTATTAACTCAAGTTTACTAAATGCCATTTGATTTTAAAAATGGCAGAAATTGATAATATATGCTGAAAATAATTAGTACTTAAATTCAACTTTTAGTTTTGCGCATAGCTTTGAAAATAAATAATGAACTGTATAATCATTTGAGAGTATTTAAGATGCTATTAAGGTGTATTTAAATAATTTGAAAAGATAAAAAAAATATAAAAAGAGAACATTTTAAACTACTAGTTTTTTTTAAATCTTAAAAAAGACAATTTAAATTAATTTTTATTAAAATTTATTTAAATACAGTAAAGAAACTATTGACAATTGAAGGTTTATAAAGGCTATTATAAAATAACTTGAACTATTAAGATTAATATTTTATTTATTCATTATTCTGAAATATTTAATAATAAATTTGGCAATGTATTTTTTTAAAGATGAGAACACGAATTTCTTTATTAACTACAATAAGCAAATCTTGTTTTACTATTTTTTAAGTTTTATGTATGATTTATTAATCACTAAAAATAAAATTATTTGAAATTTAAATAAGGTTTATATGAGAAAACCCATAATCGTAAATTACAATAAAATAATATAAAACATTTATAATTGATAGCTAATTAACATAGTTTTTCTTATTTATGATAGTAATCTAACATTAATGGAATATAATAGTAGTTTTAATCAAAGTAAAAATGACCAAAGTTGGATTTTTCATTAATAAAAATAATAATCTTGAATTCTTAGCAATCATTAAAAGAATATAAATTTAAAGAGAATTTAAATAAAATTACCAAAAATTACATTAATTCAATCAATTTAAACTTTCTATTGTAATATTTTCTTTTATCGACACTAATAAGATAACTTAATGCAAAGAAAATAGACTTCATAAAGATCTGCATCAAATAATTAGCATAATAAAATATTGTTTTGTGACTTAGACAGATAATAAAATTTTCAGCAAATTATTAACTTAATACTTGCCAAACTATGCATTCATAATTGATACCATTTTAAGGCTATGAGCTTTCAAATAATTTGTTTTCATATAAGTTAATTATTACTGAGCACTAAAAACAATTGCAATAGATGCCTATGATTGCTATTATTTTTGAAACCTTAATTAATGTGCTTGCATAATAACTTAATATATTTGTTTGAAGTAAATATTTATACATAATGTCAAAGCTTTAATTCAAGAATTTGCTTAAAAATTTTGATGTATTACTTAAATATTTTTACCGAAGTTCTGCATAATCTTTAAATTGGCTTAAGTATGTAGCAAATTATAATAGTTAAAGTTAATGTAATGAAATGCCATCAACTTTAAAATGCTAAGCATTACTGCTTAACAATTATTTTTGTATGTAGTTAATCAAACTTATTTATTCATTAAATAGAGACTCTATAAAATATATTTAAGTAATATTGACTAAAAGATAGATTAAGCGAGTACTTAAGCTTGCTTAGTTTTCAGATAGCTATATATTAGCAATGGAATTTAGTTTCTGTCGGTGTAATTTATTTAAGACTGTAGTGGTTTCACAATAGGAAAAAATCAGTAACTAATTAGAATCACTTATTCATATTGAAAATTTTAAAATTATGATACTAAATAATCTTAAAATTCTATCTGTTTAAATTTTTATTAAGCTTAATTCGATGAATATACACTTAGAACTAATTCATCTATAAGTGATAAAATATAATGTAAAATAGAACAATTTAGACATGGTTCAACGGATGAAGCTTTTTATATAATGTTTCTTCAAAAAAGAAAATCATCAATTTACTTATTTTAAATTTGAAAATTTTGTATTGCTTTAAGTTATTAAGTCAATATTAAAAATATGAATTATTATAGAGTAAATCAGAAATTTTATTCACCACAATTGATTTTTAAGCATTTTAGTTATACCAAACTGTAAAATTAATATCAAATAATTTAGAATGTAAAGTAGTGAGACTGTCAAACGATATTATACAAATAATCATCAAAGTAGCTCTCAATTTTTCTATAATTTTATTAAATGCTCAATGTAGAAGGATTTGGCAAAATATGTCAATGAAGAAATTGTTGAAATAAGAAAGATAGTAGTAATATTATAGAAATGAACAACTATTAGTATTAATTTACGTTTATTTCGTAAATATTTTTATACCTTATTAAGTAAAATCTAAATTTGATTGAATTATTATGAAATTGAAGATTTCATTGTTTTCCACTTGCAAAATAAAGTAACAATTAAAATTTACTTAATCAATCAATGAAAAACTGAGATAATGATAGAATAATGATTAAAAAATATAAGAATTATAATTTGATTGATATAAGACTTTTATAAAATTTTGAATCTAAGCAATACTATTATGAAAATAATTGATGAATTAAACTATTAAAAATCTTTACTCTTACCCCTACTTACAGCCAAAGCTTAACATGCTAGGGATTCGCTCCCAGAAGGAATTTTGTTTCAGCAAAGCCTATTCAGCCATCATAACTTGTATTATACTCAATCACATTAATGTTTGTTTGATAAAAATTTTCTCCAAAAAGATAATTTTAGAAACTATTTAGATATGAGAGACAAGATTTTTGTACTAATTTGATAATTCAAGTCTATACTAATTGAGTGTTTCGTGATGAATATAATGCAACAATATTTGCCTTATAATATTTTGACAAAGGAGGAGCTTGCAGAATTAATGATCAGATGGGTTTGAATTCAAGGGAGACATTAAGCTTTATTTTTATTAACATCTAAATAATTTATTAAGAAAATAAAGTTTAAATTAATAGTGCCAACCTTCTATTGACTATTTTGATATTAAACATTTCTTTTAATGACTTCTTATGAAAATATAGTATTGAATGCTGATAAATTTCAGCTTTATTTAGTTAATATTAAATGAGAAATTTTAAATGAATTTAGAAATAAAAATTTTAATGATTTATTTAATTTTTTACTTTTGATATTTTTCTTTATCTATTTAATTAAAAAAACAGGAAAAAATAGGCTCAGGTTTTGTAAATTAAATTTACAAGTTCATTAAAAATCTGTCCAATAATGATTCAAGCTATGCTTTAAATATTCAGTATCAAGATATCTAATCATAAATAGATAATAAAATCGAGGATCAAAGCCTCTTTTAATCCAGCTGAACCGGTCGATTAAAAACCTATCAAATTCAAAGTAAAATATGAATAAATATTGAAGGAATTTTATTTACTAAAAGATTTGTGTGATGAAGATGCATGTTTAGAATATTTGCATTAATTTAAATTTTATTTAAAAATACTTTAATAGATATTCAACACCAAAATTAAACATAAGTATGAAAGAACAATTAAAAGTCTCACAAAGTAAGTTAGAGTAACTGGAGATATAAATACAGGAATATTTATGTCTTTACTGGCAATTGTATGCATGTTAGCTTTTATGTGCTTGATAATCAGATGTCTTATCAGTCAAGTAAGCAATTAGTTTCTTTAAGCAACACAAATAATAAAAGCTTGAGGTATTCAAATTCAGTGTTAATTTCTTAAGAATAACAAATTTGTTAAATTTAAATTAGAAGCACTTATGGAATTAAAAAAGATGTACGCTACATCCCAATAAGATTTGATTTGGGTACTGAAACTGAGATGTTAAATTAAGAGCATATCTCTTTTATTTATCATAAAACTATCGTTTAGTTTCATCTTAAAAATTTTAGGACTTAAATAAAATTTTGACTAAAAGTTGAGCAGACAATAACTTCCGATTATGAATCTCATTAGGCAACAATACTAAAGTTAGTTGAGACTATATATTTACTGAATATATGGATATTAGCCATAAAGAATTTAAATGCAGATTTATAATAAGAAAAAATGTAACTTATTTAATAATTTATTCGATGGATAGAAAATTTTCTTTACCTTTTTGTAATCTTGATTCAGCTTTTTCTATAAAAATAAGTTAGAAACTATATTAAGAGTATCTAATTTTCTTGATTGTAATAATTCACATTTATTAGTATGTTTATGCAGCATAAACGAAATGAGTTTATTTGATAATATCTTGAAAACTTTTTAATAGCTAAAATTTAAAATTTAAAGATTCTTGTCTTAATTCAAATAAACTTATTTAACGAATCAGTAAGATTATATGATTGTTATATTGTCTTATTACTATGCTTAGCATGATAAAATAATGAAGCATTTATAATTAAAATAGACAAAGATTGATAGAATTTTAAGTTAAAGTTTAATGAATCTTTTTTAAATAAATTCAAACAATCTAAAATTTAAAGTTATTCAATGTAATTTAAGTAATTAAACTTAAATGAAAAGATAACAAACATTAAATTATTATGAAATGGATATTTATCTTTAAAGAAGAATAAATCAATTCAAAATTTTGAATGATTAGAAAATTTATGAAATTTTGGATTTTTTATTTATTTGAATTTTTAAAGTTAAAAAAAATCCTCGAAGCTAAAAAAATGTATTACCTATCTTTATTTTTAGATTTCTCTTTAAATCTTTATTTAAACTTTCAATATTTTTAGAAATATCTTCAATAGTTGATTTGATTTTCTTAATCATATTGTTTGAATTTTCATCCAAATCATTAATCATCTGATTAAGTTCATCAGCCTTCTCATTTTGCTTTGATTGGCTTTCTTCGATATTATTTATGGTGGAATTAATATCTTTTATCATTTTCTCTTGATTCTTCTCAATTTTATCAAATTTTTTCTTGTGCTCATCAAGGTTATTCTCCAGTTCTTCATGTAACTGTTGACTTTTCAAATATTTTTTCTCTTGTCTATCAAGTCTCTTGTTGATTTCGTCCATATTTGATTTATGTTTCTTTTCCATATCTTTAAACATGCTCAGCATTCGTTGCTCCAGCTGTTCAATGCTGGATATTGAATAGTCAGCCTCTTCACTGAATCTGTCCTCAACTGCCGCAAACTTCTGGTCCGACTGTTGTTTTGCTTGATTAAGTCTGGCGTTCATCTCTTGCACAATTGCTTTGAGTTTGTTTTCTCTGAAGTCCATCTCCTTCTTTTTCGCATCTAAATAAAACTGGGTTCTGAGGCTGTGCAGTCCCATCTCTCCATCGTCGTCAAAATTATTAGCCATGATTTTGCATATTTTAAGTTTAACAACGTAGTCAGTGTAGATTGAGTATATATGAGACTCCATTGTTCCTTTAACCAACTTCCTAGTCTTTTTTACAAAATAGTCAACATTTGAACTTAAGATTTGCTTTCTTGCAATTTCACGTTCGAGTGCTTTGATTCTATCCTGAATATGAGTTATTTCCTCCATGAAGTCTTTTTTTATTTTATCAATTCTTGTTCT
>JAQGFW010002118.1:0-14220 GCA_030463445.1 Euplotes aediculatus
CCCCAAAACCCCAAAACCCCAAAACCCCAGACTAAATTGTCTTATTGAATAGAAGCTATATAGTTTGCAATTTAATATTAAAAGAGATTTACTAAATATTTAAGACAATTAGGAAAAATTTTAAAGAGTTGATGCAATACTATCTTTTTTAATATATCAAACAACAAATCTTTAATTTCAAGATTTTATAATATTTGAGCTGAATTTCATTATCAAAGATGAACAGTTATTCAGTTTTATGGAAACAGTTTTGAAATCAAAATATCTGTTAAATCGCCGATAAATTCAACAGCAAGTCAAAGCACGAAGGATGATGTAGTGACAAGTACTAGCAATCTCTGGTTTGCTCCGACCATAAACAGCTTATTGAAAAGCACCATGAATGAGAGCATCAGATTTGAGCTTGTTTTAATGATCTTGCTGAATTGCTGCAGAGCACTGGTCTTCACAGAGTCGTTGCTAATGCTTAAACCTGATTTAAAATTAGAATTAAAAATAAACAAGTATTACTTCAAATAATAAAACTCTCAATTGAGATTATTCTTTTCTTATGTTGAAATGAAATGAAATGATAATTATAATATTAAATTTCAAAGATAAAACTATAAAATAAAAAATATAGCATACTTTATATTAATAAGTTTATTTGATAGACTACTAGCTTTAAAATTAATACAAGTGAATATTTAAGAAAATTCTTAAATAAACTACAACAATACTTAATTTTTGGTATGGAGTGCAAACTTAACTTAAATTCAATAATAAAATTTAATGTTTTTTCTTAATTTTATGGAGAAAAAATTTTTATTTTACAATAAATCAATTATAATTTTGAAATAATGCAATTTGTTAATAATATAAAAAATTCTAAGCTGATTATATATTTTAAATTATTTACATACATTATCATTATTAATTTAAAATTATGAAACTTAAGTATAAACCAAAGACATTATTGATTTAATTTCAAAGCAAAGTATATTTTCATTTTAATGTGCAAGCCATCGGCTTCAATTACTTTTCAATCTTAAAATCAATTCTACTTAATAAATAATCTTTACTTTTTTGATAATACATCTCTCTATTCTAAAATTAAGATTCATTAACTAGTTTTCAAATTAAATCTAAGATTTTTGATATTTTAAATATCTAAGCACATGCAGTCTTTTCAATGATCTCCAATTCTTCAATTCCTTCTCTTGTTTAATAATAAAAATGAGTTCTGTTATCTTAAAGATGAGTGAAATCAGAATGCGAGATTTTTTTAGAAACAATTGTGTTGTTTGACAAAATAATTGTAAATTATTGGAACAATGATCTCGAGTTTTCTGCTTATCTGGGTACTCTTATCTTTTCGAAAGTATAAAAATGAATTTTGCAACAACCATCAAAATTCTGGCTCTCTAAACAATCAATCTTTCACCAACAGTTAGTACTTTTAGTTTCTTTAGAAGTATTCTTAACAGTTGAGGCAGAAATAGAGAAATTCAGTAGGTTTGTTTAAAAACGTCTCTCGATTGTGAAACTCTTGAAGAGCGGACGAGTTTGTTTTCAGATCTCTACTCTGAATGTAACAGCATCAAAATAACTACGAAGATGCATTATTTAGTTGTTTAGTCAAACCTCACCTGAACTGTAGTTTCATTTTCTCAGAAAGTAATTAAACCTATTCTTCAATTAGAATGCGAATAGAATCTTAAACTTTGTCTAAGCGATTTTCTTCATAATTTAAGAATCTAGCAGTCTTAATTTCAAAATTGATTTCATATTTTGATGTAAGAAAGACAAAAAGTAACTTTGAGTTTAAAATCCAGGAGAAAATAATATAATTTAGATTGAGAGTTTCCAGTATGAATCAGCAAGTAACCTTATTTGCAACTTCAAGTTAAAGCTCAAATAACTCCAATGCCTCAGCAGTAGATCGCAAATGGTGATGCAAGCATTCGATAAAAATATGATCCAGCAGGTAATTCTGATCTGAAAAAATTATCAATCATGGCTTCGTAGATTACGATCGATATTACAAGGAATTGAATATCGAGCAATTTAATAAAATAAATCTTGCCAACATATTATCTCAGACCAAATTTGGAGTAAAATAAAATGAAAAAAGAACACACAATTGCAATCATCAATCTATCAATAATGTGGAAAGTAGCTATATGCAATTTAATAATTTTTTATAATCAGGAAGTTTATTTTCTGCAAAATAAATATTTGTCTTTTATTGAAGACATGAAGAAGTCGAATTTAAAACATATCTTGCAAAAATGATACTTCAAGTTCTATTTTTAATGATATCTCAATTTTTAATATCTGTAATGATGTTTTAGTTTAATTAAATTAATATGAAAGTTTTATATACCAAAACTTACTATTATGATTATTTCAAATTAGCTTAATGAATTTAAAATTAAGAAAACAACTTTAAAACCATAAAATATATATTTAAATTTCGCAAATATAAATATAATTAAATTTTTTAATTCTAATTTTTGTTTGAATTAAATCTTCGAATGACGCATTATAGTGCTTAAAATCCCAAGATAAATGTAATTGATTAAGCAAAATTAAGTTTTATGTATTAAAATGTTATTTTCGAAGTTTCAATTCAAATTATAAAGTCAGACACAAGTCATTCATGTTTTCATCGTAAACTCTGTGGACTTTTGAATTAGGATCAATTAATGAATGACTACTAATTATACTTATTTTCCGATCATTTGTTTTAATATGAAAATAAAACTACTGAACTCATCAAATATTCAGCATAACATTTAGCTTAAAATAACTGCATGTATATTCTTTGATGATAATATTCTCAATAAAATCTAAGAATAAAAAGATAGTGTAGTATCTCTAAAATCTATTGGCAATCTTAATAAATATGAGATCAAAAGTATGGGAAAATAATTTTTGAATTACTGTACAGTTTGATTTTTCATAAAATAGAGAAATTAACTTTGGAAAATAGTTTAATGTGTCTGATGATATTCTTATCAATCTCATAATACTACTTATCACGAAAAAGAATATTTCTGTCTAATTTCTTCAGAAATAAATAATTGTAAATAAAAACTGCTGAAGTAGCTGAAAATCAAAACGATTGAGATTTATTTGTAATTTAATGTTTTCAAGCAACTTTAAAAAGAATGAAGTAAACTCCATAGTGATTATTAATATTTTGTCAAAATTATCAATATTTTAATAACGTATTTTTAGTTTGTAGATTTCTTAGAAATTAATAAATTGAGATTATTTTATTTTTAATGGGACTATGAATATATATTTTATTATTTTAGTTATAAAAACTAATTTTTTTATAGTTAAATAAAATGTCACAAATAAAGAATCAAAGATAATCATTAATTTTTAAAGTAAAATTTAAATAAATTTTGATATAAAACAATCAACTAATAATAATAAGGATTACTTACTTTTCTTATTTAAATTTAATGAATTTATTTGCTGGACAAGAATTTTGAGTTCTCATCACAAATACAGAATGGCGAATACCACTTGAGCGACAGTGCTTTCACTTGCCATCAGTCAGCCCAAGAAAGTATATTTAATGAGTGAAGTCAGAGTAAAGGATAAAGTGTTCTTTCTGTCGATGCTCTCAACAAACATTTTGGAGAACAATTTGTGTTTGAAGCCAAAGTACACGATCATCGAGACTAAGATAACGATAGATGTGACAGAAACTAGTACGTGATTTCTTATCATCATAAGATCAAGAGAGATAATGTTGATCAATATCAGCTTGTAGTACAAATGGATAAAGACCCATGCTATCAATGAGCTTGGAAATAGATATTGAACTGAGCTAACAATTCGATTTACTATTTGAATTTTGTGCTTGACAATATTTAGTAGTTTGCAAATTGTTACGATCAGAGCAATGAACATTAATATCCAAAAGTAGTTCAAAACAATCGAATAGCAGCCGAACTGCAAATTAGCCATTTTAGTTGATTCTGTAGTACACCTGAATACTGAATTAAGTCCAGAATAATATAAATATCCGAAGTCGAGTTTTGAAAACTGAAGCCACGAAGCAAATGCTTTAAGGCTATCATCAACATCGTTTGTTCAAAATACAAGAATTAAGAAAGCCTGAGCATTTGATAAATTAAGCAAGTATTTCCTTCCAAATAATAGTGACATTAATACAGAAATCAACAAAACTGTCATTGTAATAATTCCTCATAAAGAATAAAAGTCATTGTTATTTTCAATATAATAAACAAAAATCTGGAGACATTTACCTTCATCATTAAGCCTGTAATTATAAAGTCACTCAGTTCAGTTAGCCTGAAGAGGTCCGTTTCATTTGAGGCAGTCTTTAGAAGCACAGGCGTTTATGATTACTTCTACTGTTACTGAAGCAGTTTGATTGTATTTGTCTGTTGCAAATAAGTCGAGATATCAAACTTGCTTGAATTGAGATGATAAATAAAGAAAATATTGACCTGAATTATTATATTTTGACAGATTTGCTGTAAATGAATTGTATTTATTTCAACTTGGAGTTGATATTGAGTACGCTAATGAATCATCAGAACTATAAAACAAATCTGACGGTACTTCAAACTCAAATTCAATGTTTACATAAATCGTGAGAGGTCCAAATTTATTAGTAACAACTGGAGGTTTGTGAGCAGTAGGCTGCTGAGTGACATTAAACTCATTTGAACACATCGACGTTCCACACAAATCTGTTGATCATAACCTGCATCAGGTTGTATTTATTGACATTTGATCTTTAAGCATCAGCATCGAACTTGATGTATTGAAGTACGACCACGACAATATCAAGCCAGAACTTCAGTCTACAGCATTAACAGGACTTGGTGAAGTGATGTTAAGTGCAACTCCATCGATCAGATCACTGCTGCTGATAGTTTTGATATCTCCATATTGAGGACTTAAATAAGGCAGCAAAGTTACGTTCAGAATGTACTTGCTGAACGCATTTGTATCGTCAGTCAGCACAATCTCAACAGGTACAACTTCGTCTTGAGTTATCTGCTGTTTAACTGGACTGATTCTGATCGTATTGTTGATCAGCTCAATCCAGCTTGGAGTCGAGTTTGATAACTGGACTGCAAAACCCTGACCGTCAGGTTCTGTAATATGTGGCAACAAGTAATCAAAGTTCGATCATCTTGAAATTGAGATATTGGTTAAGTTGTTGTCAAATATCGGAGGCTCAGATGCAAACAAGTTTACTGTCACATTAAATGAAGTCAAGTACTGAGTATCTTGGTGGTAAAAGTCTGTGAATGCAAACTCCAGTATTGCTGGTGTCTGAGAAGCATTTTCAGTCTGCATTATCACATTATATTGCAAAGGTATATTTGGAGTCTGCTGTATAAATATGTTCACAAGATTGTTAAGTGTGTATCTAAATGATATTCTATCGCCTTCGGGATCAATAAACTCAACTGTGTAGTTTTGAAGTTTATTTACAACTAAATAGCTTCCGATGTTCATGCTTTTGATTGCTCAGTTGATGTTGGTAAACTCGATGCTTCAAGAACTGTTTGCTGTTTGAAGTCGAGTCAGGTCGTTTTGATCAAAATAAAACGAAATTAGTTGTGCATAAAATATTAAGTTTATTGTTTGTACTGATGTGATGTTATTCAAGTTGAAAACTACAGTTTGATTGTAATTATTGATTATGATGAAGCTTGGAACTGTATTACTTGATCTATCGACAACATAAGTGATAAATGGAGTATTCTGTCACTGCTCAAACGGTACAAATGGAAGCAAAGTATTGTTGACATCTGCTCCAATGCGGATTAAATATGTAGAACTCATTACATATTCAGGCAGATTGAAGTCTCATTCTTTTACCTCAATAGATGGTCTAGGCCATATTCATGGACTAATATTAGTATAATTAAAATCTCGAATTACTAAAGTGTTATCATAAAAGCTAATTGAAGAGTAATATGCAACCGACAATTTATTAAAAGAAGTTGTAAGGTTTATTGATAAAGGATCGACAGCTCCATCAAATGCACATTCACTTTGAGTTAAAGTCACACTTAATCATTCTGCAGATTGGAACTCAGCATCATATTTATTTATTAATGTTGAAGAAGAAAAAATACCACCTGATAACTCAAGACTGTATATTACTTGAGGATTACTTGAGTAAGAGAATGCAGGTTCCTATATTTTCAATGTTAGTATATTTTATTTGTGCAAGACAGTATATATGAATACTTTGAAAAAGTATAAACTAATAATTTTATATCAACATTATTACAGTGTATAAATGCAACTTCAATTCAATTGAATTCTTATTGTAAAAGTAATATGCCATTCGTTTTTTACAATTTTGAATAAATAAGATAAATTAAAAAGTTTTAAAATATTATTATCATAATAAAGGAGTTATAAAATTTTTTAATTAAATTAAAATCCATTTATATCACCAATTTAATTCATATTTACTAAAAATATTATTATCATAACTATTTCAAAGAGAAATGACTCAATATATCATAATAAAATTTTCAGTATTGAATATATATCACATAATCATTTATAGTAAAATACTGTAATTAATTAACTTATGGAATGATCATCGAATAAAGCACATAATAATTTTTAGGTATAGATAGTTGTTTTTATAAAACAATTACTTTATTTATTTTATTTAAATACAAATTACACAATATTTTAAAGAATAATCAATAAAAAATTTAAATTTAAATAAAATATAAAAAATTATATTCAAAATATTTTTCATATTGTGAAAGAAAATTTTAAATTTTTTAAAATTTATTTTATTCTGTAAAATTTTTTAATAGAAGTTAAATAAAGCAATTTGATTAATGTTTCAACTTAATCAGATGGCAATATTTTTCATTATCTTTAAATTTAATCTTAGATACAAAGACAAGCAATTTTTACTTGATCATTTAAATTCTCATCTTAATTTATAATAATATTTGATTTCAAATATTTTATAAAAGGATTGCCTTTGAGTCCAAATGTTTAAAATGCTTATAAACAAAAGTCCCTGTCAATTCAATGCTTTTATATTTGAAGAGAAAAATAAACTTTATATTTATTTTTTAAAGTGTTGCTTTATCAAATTTAATTTGATTAATTAACTCCTTAAAATTATACAATACATATTCATACTTCTCTGTATTAAAACTGAAAAAAAACTTAATTTTTTATTAAAAAAATTAGTTCGTCACAATTAAGTTTTGTGGTCTTCCTTTTAACAATTCATCTGGAAACTTGCTTATGTTTATCTATTTTAGAAGATCCTTAAAAATAAATTGAAAAGTCAAGTTAAAATAGTTCGATTTGCAAATCTCGCAGATGATTCAGATTATATATTCATCAGCATATTAAAATGGTTTCTGGATATAAACTGATCGTCCTTCTTGCTGCATTTTATATACCTCCTGCCTCAACTGATAGTTTATATTAATCTTATTTACCACAGGATTGGTTTTCTATCTTTAAGTTCAATTAAAGTATCTTTCTTCTTTGATTTAACGTACACTTGACCTAAGTTTTTGAGATGCGATATTTTCTCGGTTTATATGAGATTATTATTTAGATATATTAATATACTTATCCATTTGAGTAAAATGAATCAGCGTATGGATTTGAACTTCCAGTTTTCTTTGAAGAAAGCAAATCAAGAATTCTTTAGGCTTAACTTATGATTTTAATAGAATACTTTTAATTTGATTACCAGATTATGTTATCAAGTTGACTGAATTAAATAATATATTGAGTTTCATTTAAAGTTAAACAATAAGTGATGTGAGACTATTCTATTTTGACTGATTATTTCCAGTATCGATATCAAAATCCATTAGTTATTAATTTTGGATTTAAAATTAAGATGAAGTTCTTTCGTTTAAAATATTTATCAAACTTTGTATTTCAAATAAATAATAATTCATGATTGATAAAATAATTCAAATATTTTTGAGAATTTAATAGCTTACTTTAATAATATAAATATTAGTATCAGTTGAATTAGCTTTAAAATTAGAAAATGATTAGTATATTAATCAAATAAATAATTAAATTAACTAATATCATCTATTTTTCTTTATATATTGATTTTAAAGATTTTATTACATAAGCAAGTATCAGCGGTTTTATAAGTTACTTAAATATTTTTTTAATAATAAAATGTTACTTAAGATTAAATTTCATAATATTTTTGTTATATTGAAACGCAAGACAAATACATTCCTAAATATCATTTCATCCAATCAATACTTGCATATCCAAGATAACTTTCTAGTTTTAAAATTTACAATAGATTATTGAACTTTTTTAATCAAATGCGTTCTCTCAGATTTTGCAGTATTTCTTTATTTTCAAATTTTGTTGTATATAATTAATCACAAAATAAAACTAAATATACAGTAAAGATCTGATGATGTGGAGAGTCACTATCTACAAACCATTCTTCAGGATTTTTCATATTTGTTTCGATATCATTAAATTACTTCGTGTTAATTCTCCTAATTATGATTTTGAAAAGTGATAACATCTTTAATAGTATTTTCTAGTCAATTTCTAAACAGCAGCAGATTAATGAAAAAGTGTTAGATTCTGCCTGATGTGACTCGATTGCAGGCATTATCTAATCAAACTATAAAAACCAATAATCAACTTTTAAAATGCAAATCATTGATATAGATGCAATCGATCATAAGTCTTCGAACTTATAAATAATATTAAATCCAATGCAAGCAGAAACTTCACTACGAAATTTATTCAAAAACCGTGAACTTTTAATTTGTCAAGTAATTCGAAATCAGGTCAACACTAAATTGTATTTATGAGCTGGAGAGAAGATATAGCAACAATTTGCATTTCTAACTCAACGAAAATAATTTAAAATCTATTTGAATGGAGAAATAGCCACACACTGCTCATTCTTCTCAAATTATAGAAACGATAATATTTGTAGCTATTGATATAATCATAATTAAATATAAGTATTTTATCGATATATCGTAACTGAAGCTAATTATCAAATATTTACTCTTTACTTCATTGGTAAATATTATTAGATTCTATAATAATTTAAATTAATTGGCACAAAGCTTTAAATTTTAAACCAACAGAATATCTCTAAAACATATCCCACTTCTGTAATGTAAAATCTTATTTACAAAAGAAAACAGCATCAGTTGCATTATATTTATACAAATGGAAAGCTTTCTTACTGAAATTCGGTTATTTACTAAATATTTGATTTCAGAAATAAGTTATTTAAAAAATGCTCATTTTCATATATTTCTATTTAGATTATATTTTACTTTAAGATGCAATTCAAAAGGCTTTATTTTAATTTCTTTAGCGATGCAATTGCAAAATCATGCTGATTACATTTTAATTAAAATTTTAATGTAAATTTTGCCCAACTGAATTTAATAAGATGTTGGAGAATACCTTTTGAATTCCAACAAGTTAAATAATGAGTTATTTTTGAAATTGATTTCTTTCTTAATTAAAGAACTAAATTATATTGACTTCGTATATTATTTTTGCAGAGCTAGCTTATATAAATATATTTATTAGATTTGATTACGACTTTGTAATTATATTTCTCTAAAGCTTCTTATAAATTATTGGTTTGGAATCTTTTTCTTTACAAAATAAAAATAGATATTTAAATGCTAAATTCATCAAGCTTTTTAATAAATTTAATTTGTATTAGCTTATTTGATTTTAGGAATACTTATTTTCATTTAAGTTAATTTAAATAATGCTCTTAAATTGTATATAAATTTAGTTTTGCCAAATGATTATGAGCTTAATAAAAGCCAAAGAGCTGAGAATATATTTTACTGTTGTTAAATTAATAGTTATTTCCTAACTTTTAATAAATTTGATTTAAACCGTAGAGCCTCATTGTTAAATAAAGTGAATTTATTTTTGATCTCCTCATACTAAATAAAATTAATCCAAATACTAGATTTTAAATATTGCTAACAATATTCAAGATTTTATTATTTGTTTATTTCATCATAAATTCTTTGTGTTGCAACTTACATATTAATATTTTTTAAAATAAAGATTTAATGTTTTCAAAAATAGAGTAATAATTTCTCCTAGGGTAGCCTCAAATATATTTAATAGACTTTTGCAGATTGACTTTCAAAAAGTCGGTCTTAGTTCTAATATAAAACAAAGGACTCAGAGGTCAGTCAATGTCCATTCGCTTAAATGATTAATTTATCGAATAAAGTTTTATGTCTAAAGCAGATGAGTTCTACCAAAATTGTATAAATCTATCAGGCACTGCAGCTCTAACTCAGACTCATAATAAGCTCGAAAAAATGCACTTAAAGTTATAGAGGAATCCGACTGGCATTTTGATCCAACATTGTCATACACAATAACAGTTGTCAATAGAAATAAGCTTTCAAGTCGGCTATATTCAGTTAAAGATAATTGAATCTATCAGTCGAAAATTCTGTAGCTGATGAAAATAAAATAGTGTTAGTTTTTAAATTTATTGCTTACTGGCATAAAAGAGCTTAAATAATTAAGTTTTGTAGGATAGCTGATCTTCTTTCAATAGTACTCTAAATCATCGTTTATATAGTCAATCATTGTGTGATTATCAAATACTGTGAACAATCTGTATTTGTATTCTGAAGCAGGGTTTTCATATGCATTAAATGTTCCGAGTTGAAATGTCTTTATAATCAATTTCTTTATCTCGAGAGTTACTATATTAAATTACAAAGATAATTTAATGGAGTGAAATAGTATAATGTATTTAAATTCATAAAATCAAATTTATTTAAAAACTCATGTTGCTTAAAATAGTTCATTTTAGGTATCATTTTTGTCTTGAAACTATGATTTAATATTTTACAAGAAAACTAAAAATAAAACTGAATAGATTTGAAAAATTCAGCTTAGTTATTAATTGATAATCTTAAATTATATTTTATTAAACATAAATATTTTTAGTTAATATATCAAGTTTGAGTATTTAATAACAAATTATTTAATACAATGGATTAATCGGTTCAGTTTTATTTCGAATGATTATTCTTTTTCTTTATTTTAAAAATTTCTTTTATATTGAATTTAATTATTTTACATAATTAATTTAGAAAATACTTTAAAAATACAAAAAAAATATTTAAATTCGCTTTTTTAAAAGTAAGATTCAATAAATATAGATTTTTAATATGTTTAAATAAAATTTTAGATTTAATTATTATTTAAAATTAATAATTTAATAGTTGAATAAAGAATAAAAACTTCAATAATAAATTCTTTTTTTAATTTAAAATTACATTGATAATTTATCAACATAAATTAAAGTGCCAATAAGTTAAATATTATACTAAAGCAATCTAACTTAATCATGAAAATTTAAATTAAAAAACCTCTTAAATCTAGATAATAATAATTGATTTTAACTTTGTCTGAACTAAAAATTTAAAACTATAAACTCAACATTATATTTATTCTTTTAATTAAGATTTAAGCTGTGATTCAAATATTAAGCATCTAATCTTGGCCAATTCATTTTAATGATAAAAATTTAAAATCGAAATGCCAATCTTATAAAATTATAAACCAAATAGACAATCATCTTATTTCTTAAATCGAAACTACCTCACTTCTAACAATATAAAACAGCTGATGCCTAAATCCTACATCGTCCCCCTATAAGTATTCTCTGTTGCTATTCAAACTTAACTAAGTCCATAAATAATATTATTTTCAATTAAAATTCTAGAAGTTTAAAGCAAATTATATTAATGCTTGCTTTATCAGAATGTTGATCAAATGTCAAGCAATCGTAAAATGAGTGGATTCATTCAGATTTGCATTTCATGTCAGCCTGAGTTTTATTAACTATTCTAAATCATATGCTGAGCAGTCCAGCTGGAAACCAGATTGAATTTGATTTAGAATTCGATGCAGTTTACACAAATATTTTATTCAATATCCTTTGTCAATCATCACAAGAAATAGTTGGAAATTTGGTTCCTGATTATTTCAAATTATTATAAAATTGAAATTTAATTTATTTTTAAAAATTTACAGGAAATTAATTTTAAATATTTTTATAAAAGTAATTTATTGTGGAGATTAATTAAATCAGTGCAGTTAGTTTTTTATTTTAATAAAGACATAATTTCTAACAATTAAGATGAACAAAGTTCAACTTAATTTTTAATAAAAGAACTAATCATTATTTAGTCCTGGATGTTTAAATTACATATTGAAGAATCAATTATTCTACTCATATTCTGAATAAATTCCTGCTTAATTAAAGTAATATTTAAGAGAATTACTCGTTGTCGAAAAATCAAAGTAGACTTTTGATCAACAGGAATGAATAAAAATACTTGATTTTAAATTATGTATATAGCTTTGGTAGCTTTATCGTGGCTATAAATTTCTATAGATACTTATGCCGAATACCTACAACCGTTAACAGCTATCTTTTAAATTTATTACATATATTTGAACAATAATATTTGATAATAACTTCACAGTCAAGAAAAGACCGTAAAATGGTTTACTTGGCCTTAACTTATAAACCATTTAATATTCGCTGTGATAACTAAATGAGCAAGATTTTTGATAAAATGTGTTTATGTGAAATTTATATAGCTAAAAAAATGTTTTAGCGCACTCACAAATTTATTAAAACTGAATATATTTATTTGTTATGTAAAACTTGAAAAGTAAATATATTTTTATAAATATGATAAAAAATTGGTTTATTAAATTACCGATATCAAATACGACGATGTTTCTGCAATTAATGTTAATTTTTTCAGGAAAATATGCGAAAATCCATTTCTGTGATATATGAATAAAATCAAGCTTCTCAGTGATTGTTAGATTACTTGGTAAATTCATACACATATTATTTTGCATCTTGCCATCAATAACACTCAAAAATCCTAAGCAATAGTCTTGAGGCGTTGAAGTCATTAGAAAATACAAGCTGTTTCCAAATACTGAGGTCGACATTTCTTGATCGATATTATTGTTGAGATCAATTGAAGTCACCCACTGCACGCTTCGATCAGTTGAGCTGAACTTAACAAAAGTAAAGTCAAGCGATGAGTTAGCAGATACTCCGAATGCACCAGAAACATATGAAGTACGAGCTCCAATAATAAAGCTGTTATCATCTAAAACATTGATATAATTTGAAATAAAATAGTGAGTGGATGCATTTGCAATTCCAATTGGATCGATCAATGAGAAAGCCTCAATTACTTTTCCATCAAGGTCAAGTTTTCCAATAATAACTGGATTCAACTCTCCAACGTTTAATAAATAGTGGTCGCTAGATTTGGTTCCTAAAATACAACTTAAAGATAACATATGAAATAATTGAATATGAAAGTGATTAGCTGAGTTCTAACAAATAAAAAGTGATTAAGCTGAAGACTTATTATTGGTTATTAGATTCCTAGCTAATTTGGCTTTCGATTTGTTTTAACAAAACAATGTAAGATTTATACAATTAATTTGAAAATGATGAACTTGGCATTATTAGCAAAATGCTATTAAAATCAAAACTTATTTTGGACAAAGTAGAGTTTTAAATTTATTTCAGAACTTTTCATTTTAAATATGCTTTGATGATAATGCTTACTTGTAGTTAGAACAATCCAAATATTTTCGTTTTTTAGTGTATAATAGACAAGAAGAAACACGTTAGCTCCGTTGGTATACTGGTATGTATATGCCCATAGTGTTTTTCCAGTCACATGATCGACCTTTGTAAGAAAATTTATTGATGAATTGCCTGTTGGAGAGTTATTTAAATCAAAATTAGTAAATTTTGCTTGAGATAGAAATAATATATCGTCATTTGGAAATAATTGAATGTTTGATGAAAATATCCAATTTGGATATCATATATTTGTCCCTAAATTCATATTATTTTCTAAGTATTACCATTTAAATCAGTATTAGTGATATCAGATTGAAAAAACAAACCATATCCTGTTGGGTAAACAGATTTGCTGCATTGATTTGCCTTAACTGAAGTTCAAATTAGACTAACTACATAATAGAACATAATTGCAATAAGCCCTATACATAAAAGATAAACATGATTTTTCTTACTAATTCTATCCATTTTATTATTAATAAATTTAAATAAATTTTCAATATTTAACATGAAGTAAGGGGTTTTGGGGTTTTGGGGTTTTGGGG